>JAJEJO010004555.1:517670-546796 GCA_020662805.1 Glaucomys volans
AAAATCCAAAAGCCGAATGGTCTCTCTGATAAATGAATGATGATGCATAATATGGGGGGGAAAGATGGCAAGCATGGAGGAAAGATAGCTAGCATAGAGGGAAGGGAGGGGTGGGGGTGGGTGGGGGGTAAAATTAATAACAGAATGTGGGACAGATACCATTGCCCTGTGTACATGCATGAACGCACAGATGGTGTGACTCTACTTTGTGTACAACCAGTGAAACAATAGCTGTACTCCATTTGTGTTCAATGAATCAATAAGTAAATTAAAAAAAAAAAAAAAGTGCTTCCCAAAGGAAGTGATGGGAAAGAACTTTTCTTGCCCCTCAGGAAAATAACCACCTTCTCTCGCCATTCTGCTGCTGGGAGAATTCTTATCTCCAAGCACAACAAAAAAGCAAGAACATCTTGATGCTCTTGATTTTATTTTAGTAAGTCCTGCTGAGATATAGTAACATTTAACAGAAATACTATTCTGTTAACAGAAAAAACTATTCTCTAAAAGAGTTCATTCTGAATTTCTACCTTAGAAAAAGTGCTCATCTCAAGGAGTTTCCACTGCCATCAGTGTGCCTAGTAGAGTTATGGCAGTCCAAGGAGATCCCTGAGCACAAAAGCAGGGTAGAACAACTACATAAACAGCGTCATAGCAGCAAAATCAAATTCAATACACATATTATATGTATGCTCAAGTGGCATCTTTCTTCACACTATTCCTCAGGGCACGCTGCTCCATTCAGTGTATATTCAGGAATCTCTGCAGACCCTGTCATTAATTTACAGCTGGGGCTTACCGTGGTGGCAGTAACGGGCAGGTGATTAACCCTAAGTCAAACAAATTCCAGTCATAACTAGATGTACTTAAAGGACTAGTCCCACAGGCTCCCCAAAGTAAAACTTCCCATCTTGCATAATATTTTATTTCTTTTTATTACTTCCCCTCCTTCCCTGAGTCTTTTGCCCTAGGGTGAAGGATTATAAGCAATTTTGTGAGAGTAGGAAAAAATCCATTTAAAATTTCAGAAAAAATGAATAAACTATATAATATTTATCATAACCACAATTAGTGTTTATGGCAGTCAATACATTTCCTTAATGGTGCTAGTTGGTTAAAATTAAATGAGAACTTATAAATATATCTAGAAAAACCATACAATTTAAAATACAACAGAATCCCTAAGAAGTAAACATCCTGGGCTTTCCATGAGTATTGAACTGATTCCAGTTTACGTGTAACTACTTATACTCAACATTTTGAAGGTGAAACTGTACAATGATAATTACAATAAATTTGAAGAGTTTCTGTTGTGGTTGGAAGAGAATGTTAGGCTTTTAATTGTATTTCTATATGAAATGCTTGCATTATACTTTTCTGAAATGGGGGTGATGGGGGCACTGAGGGTGATGAACGGTAAACCTGGGGAAGTCACCCACTGCAATGTTGGAACTGCCACTAACAGTGAGCTTCATCTCCAGCAGCAGTGCTCCCTCCTTAGGGACTTTTCCTAGCCTCAGGGAACTAGGTACCTAGGAGATAACCAGAGGCAATTTCAAGAGAGAGAAAGCAGGAACAGCATAATGCTCCAAATCCTGCCTCCTCAGCCCTGAACCTCCAGTGTAAAGGAAAACCAGTCTGTATTTTTGGTAGGGATTGTCCAAACACCAAGTAAATCTAAAGGATAGCTGGATACTGTGGTGCACACCTGTAATCCCAGTAGCTTGAGGCAGGAGGATCACAAATTCAAGGCCAGCTTCAGCAACTTAGTGAGGTCCTAAGTAACTTAGTGAGACCTTGTCTCAACAATAAAAAATAAAGAAAAAGTGTTGGGGATGTGGCTCAGTGGTAAAGAGCCTCTGGGTTAATCCCCTAGTATCACTAAATAAATAAAAATAAAAATAAAAATAAATTAAAAATAAATAAATAAATAAGATAGCCTACTGAGGAAAGTAGTGGATGGATGGATAGTTTAAATTTCAGAGTGGTGTTGGAAGCTAGTCTGCCTAAAATTGTATACTTTATTAACATACTTTAAGTTGCAAGTGACAGAATATCTAACTTTAAGTGACTTAAGAAACACAAGGGAACTTATTGGACTATATAATCACAACAGTTCTTACAACAGTAGCTTCATGCACTCACTGATCCAGGCCTCAAACTTTGTCATGAGGAACCAGTTCCCCTATCTCCATTTTCCAGGTTTGTTTCCCAAATTTGGTATACTCTTCCTTTTTAAAACAGAAGTAAAAACTCTCATTTTTTCTTTCATAAGTCCTACATATTACCGCTGAGAAATTAATGTGTTTGATAAAGTTTCAAAGAAAAATTAATTGTAAAATGAATAGAAATAAGGTATTTCATATCTCCAGCATTTGACTACAGGATCATGTGGAAAATGGTCATGAAAAATTCCTGCTGTGACCAAAATTTATACATACACATTACTTTTTGCTGTATTTAATGTGAATACACTCAATTTGACATTTGAGTTTACATGCTTAGGAGAACAGTTTATTAAATTTATTATAATTCTTTTCTCAAGCTGTCTTGGAATACCGAGTTGAAGAATACACACACACAGGTACATCTATTCCGCATGTGACATTTGTGTATTTTTTTCTGAATTCAATTTAAAAATATTTAAGGTCAGGCATGGTGGCGCACACCTGTAATCCAGCAGTTTAGGAAGCTAAGCCAGGAGGATTACAAGTTTAAAGCCAGCCTCAGCAATTTAGAGAGGCCCTATGCAACTTAGTGAGACCCTGTCTCAAAAAATAAAAAGGGCTGGGGATGTGGCTCTGCAGTTAAGCGTCACTGGGTTCAATTCCTCGTACAAAACCAAAACAAAACAAAAACCAAATAGACCAAAAAAAAAATTGAATTTAGGGTTTCAGCATATATGTTCAATATATGTTCTTAGGTAAAACTCGTTAATAATTTTCTAAGACTATTCATGTTTAGTTGGTGTTACAATTATACAAGTCTCAGGAGAAAAATTGGGTACTTTTCCTTTTCCCAAACATCTTTGGCAGTACAGAAGTCGTTTTGTTAACTGAAACTGGGTCTTTTTTTTTCTTTCTTTTAAGGGGATTTTTTTTTTTTTTTTTAACTACTGATTGAATTTATTGATGTCTTTTCATGTGTTCTTTCTTTTCTTTCCTTTCTGTGGTACTGGGCATTGAACCCAGGAGTGCTCTATTAAATTATACCCCCAGTTCTTTTTTTAAATTATTTTGGAGACAGGGTCTTATTATGTTGCCCAGGCTCATCTTGAACTTGTGAGCCTTCTGCCTCACTCTCCTGAGTTGTTGGGCTTATAGGCATGAGCCATCAAGAACAAGACAGCTGGGCTGGGGATATAGCTCAGTTGGTAGAGTGCTTGCCTTGCAAGCAGAAGGCCCTGGGTTCAATCCCCACCATAAGGACAATAAGACAGCTTGTTCTATTATTTCTGAATAACTTTTCAGAAATGTGTATTTTTAAAAAATATTTTGTTTTAGTTGTAGGTAGACACAATATCTTTATTTTTGTGTGGTGCTGAGGGTCGAACCCAGGGTCTCATGCATGCTAGGTGAGTGCTCTACCACTGAGCCACAACCCCAGCCCAATGTGTGTTTTTAAAGAAAACTGCTTATTTCATTTAAGTTTTAAAATTTGCTTTCTTGGAATTATTCTCATGATTTTGAAAGTTCCTTCAAATTAGTAAGGTTATAGCCTTTTCATCTAATGTATTGTTTCTTTCTTGTTCAACATCTCCAGGGCTTTATCTACTTTATTAGTAATTTCATAGAATCAGACTCTATTTTCTTTAAACCATTTTGCAATTTTTCTTTTTTATTTAATATTTAAAATTTTTTTAGATGTTTATAGACCTTTATTTTTATTCATTTATTTATATGTGGTGCTAAGAAACGAACCCAGATCCTCACACCTCAGGCAAATGCTCTACCATTGAGCCACAACCCCAGCCCCTATAATTTTTCTTTAATTAGTTTCTACTGTTTACCTTTTCTAATGTCCTGAGTTGAAGAATGCTTATATATTCTTACAAATATATTTAAAGTTATATATCTGCTTATAATACTGTTAGAAGTATACTCTACAAATTTAACATTTTTTTATTGTAAATGTTTTGAACCTCTGTTGTGTCTTATACTTTGTAAGTTAATTCAGGAAGTTCTTAGTATATGTGTAGCCACAAAAATTGAGGCATTGGGGGGGCGCTGCCTCCTTTACCTCACTTCCACTCTGCAATTGTGGAATTCTAGCTGAATGCACCTTGTTACTACTCTTTGAACACCACGTAATACACCTCTGTGCTCAGGGTGGGCTGTTTGGTCTGCTTACATGTTCTTTCCTTGTATGCAAGTGGTTAATGCCTGTGTCTATTCTGAGTCTTTGCTCACATGTCACATTTCCAGTGAGCCTTACCCTGACCTTGCATTTTAAATTACATCTCCTTTGCAAATAGCATTCTTGATCCTGCTCACCCTGCTTCTGTTTTCTCCCAGAGTAGTTTTAACCTTCTTACAGATCACATACTTACTATATTATCTTTCTCCTTCCCTCGCTTACCTAGAAGTAAATCTCATGCATGTCAAAATTTTTAATTAAAATGTGGTACATATATTCATGATGGAATATTACTCAGTTTTAAAGAAGAATGAAATTATGGCATTCACTGATGGAGCTGGAGAATATCATGCTAAGTGAAATGAGGAGACCCAAAAAACCAGAGGCCAAATGTTTTCTCTGATATGCAGAAGCTAATTCACAATAAGTGGGGTCGGGGGGGTAGGAAAGAATAGTTATTTTAGTTTAGGTAGAGGGGAGTGAAGGGAGGAGGAGGGGGAGGAATATGGGGGTAAGAACGATAGCTGAGTGAAACAGACATTAATAACGATAGCTGAGTGAAACAGACATTAATATCTCATGTACATATATGACTGACCAATGTGATCCTATAATATGTACAATCAGAAAATGTATATTTATGTATGACTTATCAAAATGCATAAATGCATAAATGTATTCTATTGTCATGTATGATGAATTAGAATAAGAAAATTTTTAAAAATTTTCATTAACATACAATGAATTCCTGGAACACCTGGCATGTATGTTTATGTGCTTTACAGATACTTGTTGAATAAATTTCTAATTTCATTACACTGTGGTCAAAGAATGAAATTTATGTGATATTGATTCTTGATATTTGTGGAGAATTCCTTTGTGGTCTAGCATATGGTTGACTTTTTAAAACGTTCTATATATGCTTAATTAAAGTGCATATTTTAAAATTTATTGGGCAAAGGTCCCACAAGTATCCATTAAATTAAATTGGTTAAGTGCCACTGAAATTGTCCACATCCTTACTAGTGTTTTTCTGCTTAATCTCTCTCTGCTTATTTAGCTTTTCTACATGATCTTTCTACATGTTTAACAATCTCCTGGCTCATCACTTATTCCATTTCTTCATTTTGAATTCAGTGTTTTTCTTATAAAAGTATATGCTTAAGTAATTATTCTATCAATGATTTATGGGTGATAAACTCTCCTGGTCTTGGCCTAAACATATCTGGTGTTTGCCTTCTCAACCGAGTAACAATTCAGGAGGCTATGATATTTCAAGCTGGTAGTTACTCTGCTTTGACACCTTAGAGATACCACACTGCTGCACTGCCTTCTGGCCTTCCCATGGCTGCTGAAAAGCCTTCTGTAAGTCAAGTTATCATTCCCTTATATTTCCTCTGCAGTCACTTTATCATTTCATCTTTGGTGTTCATATTTTTCATGGCAGTTTTTATTGGTGTGGATCATTTTAAAAACACCTGTTTAGAACCTTGCTTTCTCAGTCTGATGAGCTATGTATTTCAGATCTTGCTCTCATTTTTTCTCATCTCTCATTCTGCCCTCCAAATTCCTTGTTTTCTTTTTTACAAGTTTCATGGACTCTTTTTAATGATGTTTTTTATTCTAGAGGTCATTATTAAAGTCTGTATCTTTGCTCATACTGTCTTATTCTTTGTGGTTTCCCTCTTAGTTTATCTCTTTATTCTTTTAAAACACAGTGTTCTATGAGTTCCAGAACTGCCAATATATCCTTCTTTTGGGTCTGCTGATTGTCATTCATAGTGGATCATTTCTTTGTACTTCTGCTTTTTAAAATATGAATTCACTTTGATGGAGATTATTTTTTTTCTGTGGAATACTGTATGGCCTAGGTTTGGTTTCCTGAACAAAACAGGATTTTATTCAGGAAAAAAGTAGAGGGAACAGTACCCTGGTAGAAAACCAATATATCCATTATAATCTATTATCTAATATAATATCTATATTCTCAGTTTGTTTAATAACTTAGAAATATTTATATTCATCTCATAATCCCAATTTGTTTTATTTGTGACTGAACTTAAGGCCAGTTGCTAAAATGATAGACTGCACATTGTTTTATCTTACTGAAGGAAACAACTCAAACAATAGCTATTTAGAAAATGATAAGCACAGAAGTTTGTTGAAAGTCTGTTCTGTACAAGGCACTCTACTAGGGCACAGATGGATTGATTTCAAGGCAGATTATGAGAAAATGCCTAGAGAGGTTTTATGGGAGAAAATATCATAGACACTAAACTCTGGACAACAGAAACTATATTCTTGACAAGAGACAGTTGACATTGATTTTAAAAGAATTTCAATAGGCACGGGGAAAGGCATTTCAAACAAAAGTGGATAGCACATTTGGTAAATATAAAGTAATCTAGTGTGGCTGGTATATATGGGTAGGGGCTGAAAATGCAGTTAGAAATGAAGCTGACACTAAATGATACCCACCCAGCACTATGTCAATATTTCTATCAGAGACTCACTCTACTGTATTATAACTGTTGTTTTTGACCATCTTACTCATAGACTGACTGTAAGTTCCTTGAGGAAGAATATTTGTTTTGCCCCTCTTTGTGTGGCCACAAATTAGTACAGTTACCTACTGCTCGGCAGATACTTCGTAAATATTGCTGAATGAAAAGAACAAACAATGGAAGACATGAAATGTGGTGGTTAGAAAAACTGGACATACCCTAAGCAGTGGAAGTAAGAGAAGCATTTTGAACTAGGAAGTAACATGCTCAGATCTGTCTGAGAAAAGTAACAACATAAGGCTAAACATGTGGCATGACTGAATGCTTGGGCAGGGATCATGATTTACTTGGTTGTGCTAGTGATAGTCTACCTCAGAGGATTCTGTAGTTTGCATACATTTTACATCTTGAGAAAAAAACTCCAATTTTTTATCCTATAGTAAAACAGACTTTAAAAATGTTTTATTATAATTAGTCATAGATATCTAGATAAATAGTGAGATATCATATAAGATTTTTGTAACTTAATAGCATTAGCATATATTAAGAACTATAATTTTTGCTTCAAAATTAATGTAGCTGCCTGACTTCTTACTGGTCTAGAGCATTTCTGACTGCAAAAGCTTGCTTTCTGAGATAAGAGTCACTGGTGACATAACTTGATTTGCTAAGGTAGTTAAGCTTTGTACTCTACAACCTCACATGTACACCTGAAAGTGTGAACTTAATTAAATTGGTCACTAAGTTTATAGAGTGCTAGAATCGTTATTCCTATGCAAGTTGGTGCAAAGTGTTTCTATTAATGTATATTTTAAATAAGATGATCTGTATTCATGTTTATATATGTGTGTGCATTTATATGTCTTTACTATTAAAAAAGTAAAGAGATTGCTAATTAGCATATGATGGATGGCCCTGAATTATTTCCAAAAGTTATCTATGTTTTATATTATACTCTATTTTCCATAGCCCATTGGTTTTCCAACTGTTAGTGAAACCTATTAGATTTCATTTTAAAATTTAAAAACTAAAAGTAATTCAAGTACATAAGTGATACAAGTACAAAATAGGCAATACCGTGTACTGGTAAGGAAAGCAAATTTTGGAGCCAGATTTCCACGGGAATGTAACTTTGGGAAGGTATTTAGTTTCTCCATGTTTTACTTTATCTATAAAATATGGAATAACTGTGCCTACTTTCTTAGTAGTATACTACTGGTTAACATTAGAGAAAATCAACACATTTATTTGTACTGCAGATTGAATGTTTTACTGTTTGTATCCTAAAGATTCCCTGTCCAACTTTCTCTCATTGAGAAATATTTGGACATAGTAAAGCAGGCTATTAAAAAGTTACTTTGTACTCCTTACTTATGTAAATCAAAATTTTCTCTAAATTGTGTAATCAAAAGAAAGAGGACTGAATTTTACAGCAGCAGTAAGGCTAAAACATATCTGTAGTTGTGTAATTGTAGGAACCTGCACTTAGGAGAAAGACAACTGAGTTTATGTGTAAGTTCTAACATTTTGCCATCCATGTGAACTTGGCATGTTTTACAACTTCCTTGGGACTGTTTCCTTATCTGTAAAAGGAACACAGTAATAGAACCCTCTAGAAAATTTTAATCTAAATTTTTTGATCATCAAAACAGTTGAATACTTCAAAAACTTGGAAATCTATGTACACACTATCTTTGCATCTGTTTCTGAATGGTCATTCCAATGACCAAATTTTAAACACTGTAAGATTATGCTGCCCCCTGCTGACCCAGTTTCTTCAAAATATTTTGAGTCTCCTAAGAAGTGAAAATTTAGTTAAGTAGTCCTGTAGCAGTCTGGAAAATCATATTAATTTAGATGATAAAATTATCAATGAAGTTCTACATAATATCTACCTTTTTTCAAGATTAAGTACAAACAATCTGATAGTAGGAACAAAGAAAGAAAATATACTCCCAACAGTATAATATTTAACAAATTTAGACATTTACTACCAAATAACCCTTACAATTGTTATTGTTTAAAGTGCTGCTGACACCTGGTGGAAAATTAGCAAATATATACATTTTTGGCTTAAGTATTCAGTAATTATTTTCCTGATTCTTTACTGAATTAACAGCAACTATACCTTCATTTTCCCACATTAGAATAACCTTTGTCTTCTAGGTAATTGCAATATATTTAAATTATCTTTTCTATGCAGGACATTTTTCCAATCTTGGGCATCTCCTTCCTCTTAATCTCATGTAATGAACAGACATATCCTAGTGATTTTGCCTCTAGAAAACATCTCAAAATTGGTTCTTCCTTACTACTTAATTCTCTAGTAGTCTTACTACCTAGTATAAAGAGTACTTAATAAGAAATCAAAAGAGCTAAGAGTAACTGTGTGTAGTTAGCCCTAACACTTAGGGTAATTTAACTATTGAGAGTCTAATTTTTCTTTATCATAAAAGAAAGATTCTTATTCACATCTTATCCAGTTATGAGATTATATGAACTGAAAACAGATAATTGCAAGACAACTTTATTTCCACAATGAAATTCTGTCTTAGCTATTGTTTCTCCATTCCAGTGCTTCTCATAATACCACTTTCTATGCAATCTGCCATGGATGTATGTGATAGGAAATAAGAGGTGGAAGGGGAAGTAGACATAAGAGAGATCTCCTATGCTTGATCAGGTCATCTTCCATGTCTACTTGATCTGTTACTCACTTTTGAACTTTTGGCCTTGGATAGCTCTTCTGATAATATTCTGAGGCCTTTTTAATTGAATGACCATTTGGGCCAGAATGACATCAGATATAATAAATGAGACTTCCACAAAATTTATTTCAATGATGACATACCTCTACTCAAAAATATTTAAGGCCAGAATGGTAAAGTAAGGACCTCTAAAAGTCAGCTCTCTCCAAAAAAGCAACATGAACACTGGCAAAAGTTGTCAAAATAAACAGTTTTCAGAGCTTTGTACTAACTGAAGGCATGTAACAACCCAAGGAGAATTTATTAAAAAGAAAACTGGTGAAATATCCTAAGATCAACAAGCTTTGTAAACATTTTAAATTTATCCTATACCTGTTCACCCTCCCCTACCCACACCCCCCAGTTCTACAGCAGCGTTGGACTTGGACCCAAATGTTCAAGTGTGGTAATTATGAAAATCAATTGCCCAGTAGGCACCGGAGAGAGAAGAATGGGTTTGCAGTGCCCAGTAGCTCAACCCCCAGAGAACTGTTATTACTTGTCTGTCAGTTCCATGCAAGGCTCCATTTCAAGGCTTTGTCTTGATCTTATCTGATTCAGAGCTTGATCTATGTGACCTGAACCGCTCTATTTTTAGGACAATTGTTAGAAACATCTGTGGCAACTAATGAAAAACTAAAGAGGAAAATATGGAGAAAAGCTCCAAAACATTCCTGGAAATCTGGAAGTCCATGCACATGTGCAAGGCTATGTATATGCCCAGAAAAGACCTAAGAAGGTCCTACTCTTTCACTTCTACTAGACCTTGAGGCTCTGTGTATACAAGAAGCAAAGGTTAAGGCATAGTACACTCGCTGCTAGAACACTGAAGGATTGCCCCAGTACACAGGTCCACTTCATAAAGGCCGGAAGACTTAATGTTCATTTGGAATTGTGGTCCAATCATTATTTGACCACTAATCCAACTAAACAGAGTTCAGTGGTGGCAAATGATAAATAATAGATACCTTGGGGGAATTATCTAAGAAAATCTCCAAACAAAAATCAACAACAAAAATAAACAGAACAACAAATGGGGATGCTGGAGCTGGCTTCCAGAGTTGGTACATTATAAAGAAACAGGAAAAGCATGGTTCATAAATAACAAAAAATCATTAGAATCTGTCCAAGGACAGATAAGACTTTAAATAAGCTATTTAAAAAGCAATGGAAATCATGTCTGAAGAATAATTAAAGTGTGAGAACAATGCCTTACCACATAGAGACTCTTTGTAAAGAGATAGAAATAATTTTATAAAGCAAAAAGTTCTGGATTTGAAAAGTATAAATGAAATGAGAAATCCAACAGAGGTGAGCAACAGTAGACTTGAATTGACAAAGGCAAGAACCAGTGAATTTTAAGATAGGTCAATTGAGACTTTTTAGTCTGAGGAGAAGAAAGAAAAAAATTATGAGAAATGAAAAGTGCCTCTAAGACCTCTGAGACATCATCAAACATGACAGCATTACATATAACAGGGGTCCCAGAAGGACAGAAATGGTGCAGAGAACATTTGAATAAATAATGACTGAAAAATTCTCAAGTCTGATGAAAGACATTGGTGTGCATGTCCAACCAGCTCAATGAACTCCAAATAACATAAAGTAAAGATATCCACATTTTGATATGAAACTGTAAAGAGTGAAATACAAAGAGCGAATCTTAAAAAAATAGAAGAAAAGCAATTCATTATATATATAAGGGCTTCTCAAAAAGATGAGCAGTTGAAGTCTTATCAGAAATGACTGAAGCCAGGAGGCAGTGGAACAACATATCCAAAGTGCTGAATTCAACATCCAGCAAAACTTACCTTTCAAAAATGTAAGAAAGTGAGACAAAACTTTAAGAAAAAAATAAGAGAACTTGTCACTAGCAAACCTATTCTAAAGTTAATATTAATGGAAAATCCTTTAGGATAGAATAAAGGGACCAAAACAATAACTTTAAAGGTAACTACCTGGGTAAACACAGAAGACACTATAAGAGTATTTTTGTTTGTAGTTTTTGGTGTGCTGAGTAACAGCCTCTCAAGGATGTTCACATTTTAATCCTAGAACCTGTAAATATGTTACCTTCTATGGCAAAAGGCACTTGGCCAATGTGATTAAGGATCTTGTAATAGGAAGATGATTCGGTAATAACTGAGTGGATCCAATGGAATCAAAAGGGCTCTAGTAAGAGGGAGGCAGGAGTCAGAGGCAGAGAGTGAAAGGGGGATGAATGGGGCAGAGATGCCAAGATACCATGTTGCTGGTTTTGAAGATGTACGAAGGGGCCATGAGCCAAGAAATAAAAGTGGTTTTTAGAAGATGGAGAAACAAAACAAAACAAAGGAGCATATCTTTGTCATATTTTGGACTTACAACTCTCAGAACTGTAAAATAATCAATCTATTTTAAGTTTGTGGTAATTTATTACAGCAAGAATAACTCTTCTGCATAACTCTTTTACTATTTGATTTAAAAGACACGGAATAAAGTAATAATTATAAAAATTTGTTGATGAACATATGTATAAAATGAAACTTGTATGATAATAACACCAAAAAGGAGAAAGTAGGGGGATGAAGTCCATACTACAGTAAAATTTTATGAGCTACTGAAATAAAACTGATATTCATCTGGATTAATTATTAAAATGTTAAATATAATTCACAGAAAAACTACTAAGAATATAACTTGAAAAACAGTAAGAGAAACAAGGTAAATAAGGAGAACCTAAAGTTTGAGTCCAACCTGGACAACTTAGCAAGACCCTGTCTCAAAAAATAAAAACAAAGGCTGGGGATATAGCTCAGTTCGTAGAGTGCTAGCCAGTCAAGCATAAGGCCCTTGGTTCAATCCCCAGCACTGCAATAAATAAATAAATAAATAAAATAAAAACAAGGTAATAAAATGACATACTAGAAAATAAATATTTAACACCAAAGAAAGCTGTAATGGCGAAGAAAAGAAACAAAAGGTAAATGGCATACAGAAAACAAAAAGCAAAATGGCAGTTTTAGTTATCAGTAATTACATTAAATGTCAATAGACTAAACATTTCAAACAAAAGACAAAGACTGGCAGAATGATTAAAACACCCAACAAACAATAGGAAGTCTATAAGAATCATATATTAGATTTAAAAATAAGGTGATAATAAAAGTTACTGAAAGAAGATATACTGTGTAAGCAGAAACAAAAAGAGAGCTTGAGTTATTATACCAATACTGGACAAAATAGATGTTAGGGTAAAAATTGATACTAGAGACAAGGAATACATCAAGAAGATATAAAAATAAAAACATACAGACACCCAATAATATAGTCCCAAAATACAAGATGCAAAATTGACAGAATTGAAAAAAGAAACAACTCAATAATAACAGATGGAGACTTCAACACTTCATTTTTAATATTGAACAGAACAAGTGGACAGAAGATCAGTAAGTTATGAGAAGACTTAAACAGTATGAACTAATTGCATCTGAAAGATATCTATAGAACACAGCAAAGTACACATTCTTTTCAAGTGTTATAAGGAACATTTTCCATGGATAGACCAGAATCACCATTAGGACGGGAAAAAAAAAGTCTCAAGAAATTTTGAAAGATAGATATCATACAAAATATGTTCTCCAAGCACCATGGAATCAAATTAGAAATCACTAACAGAACGAAATTTGGGAAACCACAAACATGCAAATTAAATTATACACTCCTAAACAACCAAAAAATCGAACAGGCAACAAAAAGTGAAATTAAAAAATACTTTGAGATTTGTAGCCAAAATGTGTGCATTACAAAAAAAGAAAGATCTCAAATCAATAACCTTTCTATCTTACAACTGGAAAAACAAGAGTAAGTTAAACCCAAAGCAAAGAGAAGACAGGACATAACACAGATTGGAGTAGAAAGACTAGAAAAACAATAGAGAAAAATCAACAAAACCAGAAGTTAATTCTTTGAAAAGACCAACAAAATTGATAAACATTTAGCTAGAGTGACTAAGAAAAAAGAACATGGAATGGAAAAATTACCAGAAAGACATAACTGATAAAATGATCTTAGAATAAATGAAAAATGTGAATACATCTATAATATTGAATTTGTAATCAAAAACCTTTCCACAAAGTAAAGTCTAGGCCCAGATGGCTTCGGTGATAAATTCTATCCGTTGTAGATTCAATGGCTTCCACAAAAGAAACATTCAAGTTCTAATACTTGCTACCTGTGACTATGAACTTATCTGGAAATAGGGTCTTTGTAGAATTATTAAGATGTACTTTAAGTTGAAGTCACTGGAGTAAGGTAGACTCCTCATCCAATATGGCTAGTGCTCTTACTAGAAAACAGAGACATAAAGACGCACAAGGAGAATGTCATCTCAACACAGAGGTGGAGACTGGAGTGTCACATCTACAAGCCAAGGATCACCAAGGATTGTAGCTGTTACTAGAAGTTAGCAGAGAGGCAAGGAACAAATTCTCCCTCAGAGACTTCAGAAGGAATGAACTCTGTGATTATCTTGATTTCCAATCTTCTAGAAAGAATGAATTTCTGTTGCTGTAAGCTGCCTAGTTTGTGGTATTTTATTGCAACCCTAGGATAACACATGCCAAATGTTTAAAACTCCCCCCCCCAAGAGGATTCCCCCGCCAAAAAAAGAGGACACATTTCCCAGTTCATTCCTTGAGGCCAAAATATCAAAACAAAGACATCACAAGAAAACTAAAAACCTATATCTCTTATAACTATTCAAAAAATCCTTAATAAAACACTAGCAAACTGCACCTAGCAAAATATAAACAGGATTTTGTCATAACCAAATGAGATTTATCAAGGAACATAAGGTTAATGTATAAAAATAAACAAATATAATACCCCATATTTAGAACCAAGGACAAGAACCACATACTTATCTCAACAGATATAAGAAAAAGCATTTGACAAACACACTTTAACAATAAACCACTCAATTAATTGGGAATAGAAGGACATTTAAGAAAACCCACAGCTAACATAATTTTTTTAGTGGTAAAAGACTGAATACTTTCCTTCTAAGATCAGGTAATAAGAAAAGGATTTCTGCTTTCACTACTTCAATTCAACAATATACTGGAGGATCTAGTAAGGGCAATTAGGTAAGAAAAAAAGAAATGCTGTTAAAGAAAAAAAAATCTGATACTTTGTTAAAATGTTAAAGAAGACATTATTTTATCCTAGACTATTTCAATAAGTGTCAAGACTATCTCACTGGGAGACTGAGGTTGCGTTAAATTCTAAATCTCAGGAATTAATGCCAAGAGTCAATAAATAGTATGGCATCAAATTCAAAAGATTCTGCACATCAAAGGAAACAATTAAAAATGTGAAGAGAAAACTCACAGAATGGGAGAAAAATCTTTGTTACTCACTCTTCTGACAGAGAATTAATACCCAGAATATATAAAGAACTCAAAAGAATCGTAACGCCAAAAACCCCAAATAACCCAATTATTAAATGGGCAAATGAATTAAACAGATGTGTCTCAAAAGAAGAAAGACAAATGGTCAACGAACATATGAAACAATTAGCAATCAGGAAAATGCAAATCAAAACGACATTGAAATTTCATTTTACTTCAGTTAGAACAGAAGCATCAAGAATACAAACAATAATAAATGCTGGAGAGGATGTGAAGAACAAGGAACACTTTTACACTGCTAGGGGGATTTAGGATGACCACTATGGAAATCAGTAATGAAGGTTCCTCAAAAGATTATGAATGGAACCACCGTATGACCCAGCTATACAACTCCTTGGTATTTATCCAGAAGAATTAGTCATTATGCTATAGCAATATATGCAAACCCATGTTTACAGCAACACAATTCACAACAGCCACAACGGCCACAACTAGGGAACCAGTCTAGTTATCCATCAACTGATAAACCGATGAAGAAAATGTGGTATATATACACAATGGAATTTTATTCAGCCATAAAGAATAATGATGTTAGGTCATTTGCAGGAAAATGAATGGAACTTGAGACAATTATGTTAAGTGAAATAAATCAAACCCAGAAGGACAAGGGTTGTATGTTTATTCTCATATGTGAAAGGTAGACAGAAGAAAAGAAAAGAAAGGTGGAGGCACAACCTCATGAAAATTGAAGGAAGTAGAGGAAAGGGACCAGGGGAGGGAGGAAGGGCAGGAGAGGGAAAATACTGGGAATGATAATAATGGCCAAATTATACTGTTATATCATGTGCATGTAAAAATATGTAATAATTCAAAAAACTTTTTGAAGCAGGAATTTCCAGAATCCCAGAATATTCCTATAGAACTCTGTTCAAATCAGATTCTAATTCAGACCTTAGTACCTCTCTTTTCCCTTCCCCCTGCTCCCTTCCCTCTCTTGATTTTTCTGCCATTTACCTGTAGTTATTATTATTTTTTAAAAATTAATTTGTTGTGGATATACATGGTGGTGAGATTCATTGTGGTATATTCATATGTGTAGATTCATTCTACTGTCTTTTCTTTTCCTCTCCTCCCTCCCTTTCCTTCATTCCCCTTTGTCTAATCCACTGACTAAACTTCTATCCACCCCTATTATTGTGGGTTAGCTTCCACATATCAGAGTAAACATAAAATATGTTTTGAGAAATGTGTCTGCAGGTGACTTCGATGTTGCATGAATATCATAGAGTGACAAATTAAGATGGCACAATATTCCTAGGAGATAGAATCTTAAGGACCACTGCTGTATATGTGGTCTGTCATTGACCAAAACATCCTTATGCGATGCATGACTGCATTTTAAGTAGCTTGCTTACCTTAAAGATGAGAAAAGCAAGGCCTTAAGAGGAAAAACACTTTCAAGAAGTTTTATATCTAGATATTCTGTAGGAATCAAGACTAGGAATCAAGATTCTGGACTTTTAATTCCCACAAACACGTCTTACTAACAAATCTAAGCCCCCTGCTCCCCAATGACAATTATGAGAGCAGTGAGGCCCTCACGTTTCCACTGAATTGGATGGTGATGGTGAAGTCAGAGGGGGTGTGGCAACAGCCAACTGAGACCAGGAGTACAAGCAGTGAAGGAGGCTGCATGCTGTGGTATTTCTCTCTCAAATATGGGGCCCAAAAGGAACACTTTTACACTTTTGGTGGCACTGTAAATTCATACAACCACGATGTAAATCAGTATGGAGGTTTCTCAAAAGACTAGGAATGAAACCACCGTATGACCCAGCTATAGCACTCCTCAATATTTATCCTAAAGAAATCAAGTCATCATCCTACAGCGATACATGCATGCCCGTGTTGATAGCAGTACAATTCACAAGAGCCAAACTATGGAACCAGCACAGGTGTCCATCAGTGGATGAGTGGATAAAGAAAATGTGGTATATACACACAATGGAGTTTTATTCAGCCATAAAGAAAAATGAAATTATGGTATTTGCAGGAAAATGGATGAAACTAACAAACTAAGTGAAGTAAGTCAAACTCAGAAAGTCAAGGGACTTGTTTTCTCTCATATGTGAAAGAGAGGAAAAAGGGAAAGAAAGGAGGGGGCGGATCTCATGGAAATCAAAGGAAGATCAGTAGAAGAAAGGGACCAAGGGATGGGAAGCATAGAGGGAGGGGGTAAGTACATATACAAATATGTAATAACAAATCCCATCATTAAGTACAACTATATTGTGCCAATAAAAATGTGGAAAAATTCTAAAATAAAAACAAAAATGAAAACATGGGGTCCACACCCTCTTCCTGTTGAGAGTTCCCATATTGTTTGAGATGACTTCCAGTGGAGGTGAATAAAACCTGTGGAATTAGACAAAATCCCTTCAAATCTGCTATAATAATGACACATACTTATTTTTATAAAAATTGAAAATTTGTTGTGATTCCATATAGCATTTTTGCAGACAATGATCTAGTTGGAAGCTCCTGACACTTGACTTTATCATCCTCTCCCTCCCAGCCACATTATCTACCACTGATTACCTAGTAAGACCTATTCATTTACTGAGGACTGACACCTCACTCACAGACTTCCCTCACCCTAATTTCTCTTTAAGTTAAAGTAATTGAAGATGAATTAAATTTCCTGTGAATGACCCTTCTAAATACCCTGGATACTAGGTTGTTTGATTTTCTCTCCTAGTCTTATTACTCTTGGCCTGAGTGTCACTATAGGCATGGTTAGTTTTTTGCCAAAATTACTAAGTAGAAGCCCCACAACTTCTGTTCTCTAATATAAGTTGTTCACTCAACTACTTTCACAATGCCATACTTTTAAGACCAGGGCAAAAGGACAGTCAGTGTAGATAATGAATGATTGGGTCAGGAAGATGGGGGCTGATTCAAGGGGAAATAAAATACTAATACTTGGGAGGCTGAAGCAGGAGGATTGAGAGTTCAAAGCCAGCCTCAGCGAGTTAGCGAGGCCCTAAGCAACTCAGTGAGTCCCTATCTCTAAATAAAATACAGAATAGGGCTGGCGATGTGGCTCAGTGGTGGAGTGCCCCTGGGTTCAATCCCCAGTACCAAAAAAACCCCCAAAAAACAAAAAACAAAATGCTAATACCCCCCAGAGCTCTTCCCCCCCCTCCAACTTGTTGCCAAGGTGACCTGCCTCCAGGGAATTATTCCTCCCAGAAAAGAGTTGTTAATGAATGCCCCCTGGGTGGCTCCCTTCCTGCCTGTGAGATAAGGAAAATAGGAGAAGTCCCCATGGAAGCCTCTTTTCCTGCTTTTGGCCATGTGAGCAAGATAAGAGGAGGAGAGGATATAAGAAGGAAAAGGGGCACACACTCTGGGGCACCAGTTCTGGACCCCCTCCTCTCTGGAGAAGTCTCTCTCTCTCTCTCTCTCTCTGTCTCTCTGATCCATCCTTAAATAAAACTTTTTGCTATCATCTCTGTGTTTCTCAGGTGTTCAATCTTCAACACCAGGGGAAGGGGACTGATCCTGATTTTCAAGACCTCTTTCACTTTGTCCCTCTAGTCCACTATCCCTATATTTTCTGCTTATCAGCTCCTTCCAGATTTCACTTCCTCCTCCATGAAGGCTATATTCCGAGATCTATCATTTCAATCATTCACTTAAATGCCTTAAACTTCTTTGTTTCTCTGTCTATGCAACATACTTGATTGGCGAGTAAAATGCTAAGCTTGGATGAAGCTTGTAACTCCTTGACTCTAGTGGGGAAAACATTGCACAATGTGATGAAGTGGAACCTTCCTTCCTGAGCTGATCTAGTCCCTTTTCTCCTTATTCATTCTTACCTTCTGCTACACACACACACACACACACACACACAAACCCTCAATGTGCGAAATCTTCCTTAACTTCCTGCCAAAATATCTACAGACTTTCCTACATCTGAATTCTTTCCTTTCTCACCATTATAAAAGGAAGCATTCCTCTTACTTCAGATCATTTTTTCCACTTGTTGTGTAGATCCTATTTTTTTCCAGTCTTCTTCAAAAAACTCATGTGTTGTGTAATAATATTTTTGGTCAATGACAGACTATATATATATGTCAGTAGTTTTGTAAGATTATAATGAAGTTGAAAAATTTCTACCACCTAGTACAACTGCAGCTGTTATAACATAGTAACATAATGCATCACTCACGTCTGTAGCGAAAATCAAACCCAACCGTGCTGCCAGCCATATAAAAGCAAAGCACATACAATTATGTTCAGCACGCAATAAAGACGATAACCAACTATGTGACTGGTTTTGTATTTACTATACTTTTAATAGTTATTTTAGAGTATACTCCTATTTATAAAAAAGGTTTACTGTAAAACAATATGCTGTATTACATCAGTAACAGCCTTCCACATTTCTTGCTTACCTTGTCTCTTCATTACTTCAAGAAGACACAAAATGGTCAACCTATACCATGCAGGTTTGTATAAATACACTCTATGATGTTTGCACAGCAACAAAATTGCCTAACAATGCATTTCTCAGAATATGTCCACCATTAAGAGATGCATAACTGTACTAATGTTTGTCTCATATCCTAAATAATCACTGTTCAATAAATCTGTCTCATCCATATTTAAATATGCTCAATTCTTGCTCATATCTTAAAAATGTCTTTAAAAAAATCCCTAAGTATCTATGGCCAAAGAAAGATGTGCTGGAAATAATCAGGCAGAACAATTTCCAGCACTCATATAGGCCTAGGAATAATTCACATTCTGAGCAGATAATGTGGAGGACACTTGTAATATATGGGATATTGGATTGCATACTTAGAAGGAAATTAGCCCCAGAATAAATAATGCCTAATTTTCTACAGCAAACTTAAAAGCAAGCCTGAAAAGGATCAAACTGTTTCAGATGAAACAAAGTTCAAAAGTTTATAAAGACAAAAGAATTTAGCACCCCAAAATGTAAAATCTGCCACATCTGGCATTCATTAAAAAGTTATTAAGCATGAAAAAAAGGAAAATATGGTTGGGCATGGTGGCTCATGCCTGTTACTCCAGTCACTTGTGAGGCTGAGGCAGGAGGGTTGCAAGTTCAAAGCCAATCTCAGCAACATAGTGAGGCCATAGGCAATTAACTTAGACCTTGTCTCAAAAATTTTTTTTTAAAAAAGAAGGAAAATACAACCCATAAGAAGGAAAAAAGTCAATTAAAAAAACAAACAAACCCAGAAGTGGCATGTGCACTGATGATAGAATCTGCAGACAGGACATTAAAACAGGTATTATAAATATGCTCTATAGTTCAAGATAATGGAATAAAGTATGGACATGTTAAGGAGAGACAATAGATTAAGGTGACCCAAATTTAATTCTGGGATTGAAAAATACAATTGAGATGAAAAACATACTAGATTGAATTATCAAAGCAGCAGGCACTACAGAAGAAAAGATTAATGAACCTGAAGACCTAATAAAAGTTATCTAAAATCAAACCAGAGGAAAAAAGAACACATTACCAGTAAGATGTGGGATGACTAGGAGTCGAATACAGTTGTAGTCAGTTTGGTTAGGTGGCCAGAATTAATATTTGAAGAAACAATGGCAAAAACATTTCCAAATTTAATTAAAACTATAAACTTACAGCTCTTGAAAAGCTTGATGAAATCCCCAAACAAGAGTAGATACATGTGATGCACTATGGCTTAGATTCATCAACTATTTGTACAGTCATGCTATAAAATGATATAAGGAAGAGGAGGAGGAGAAGCATATTTAGGGGTAGGGGAAGAAAGGAATTCATATGGTACATGCTGAGTTTAAGGTACCAACAGGAACCAAGGTATGAAGACTTAAAAGATACATTGGAGGCAAAAGAACTTAGAAACTGCTTCACAAATTATTCAAGCATGGGATCAACTAAAGCAAGAAACACAAGACTCCACTTAATACTAATGATACATAGGCAATAATTCAAGACCAATGCTAACATGAGACAAAACTGAAGACACAGATATGAAAACAAAGGAAAAAGCCCCCAAACAAATGAGGGGAGTAAGCCCTAATTAAGAGGAAAATAATCAGATGAGAATATCTTTTGGGCTGGGATCTTAGGAATAAACAGTTGCTAAAAGAAAAAAAAAAAGGTCAAAATTAGCATTTAGCTCTAGGATTCCTATACATTTTTGTTTCTTCCACCAATTCTCAAGTAGGCAAAAAGGATATTTCAGAAAATACAAAGGTTCTGCCCTTTCTGTCTGTCTACTGGGTGTGCATATGTGACTATATTAATAGGATATGCAAGGCAAGGAAAACTGGATACCCCTGTGAGATTTGCTTTCACTGTCACTGTTGCTACCCTTGTTAGAGTTGTTCACCACTATTGGTGAACTCCAGTTCATTCAGATTTAGACATTTACCAGAGCACTCAGTTATTAAATGAAATAAACCTATTTGCAATACAATTTCTGTTATTCATTCTTATTACATTCTCATGCATATGAAGAGCAAGACAAGAATCTGAGGATATCTCTATTGAAAGCAACTTCTGATATGTCTCAGGTTTACTATCATAGCAGTAATTAAAGGAATAACAAGAGCTAAAGAACCCATATCCCAGCAGAATAGAAGAAAAGTGGCTCCCAAATGGTCTGATTTTCTAGAAACCTGATCTAAGAAGCTTCACTAAAAATATACATGTACTTTTAGAATGTTCTCCCACTAAAAGGGGTATAACTGCAACAAAAGAACTTGTGTTAGTCAGTTTTCTGTTACTATAACTAACAGTAGAGGTAAGTAATTTATAAAAAGAAAAGTTTTATTGTCACTCACAGTTTCAGAGGTTTCAGTCCATGGTTGGTTAGCCCTGTTACTTTGGGCCGATCATGACACATCATGGTAGGAGTACATGATAGAGCAAAACTGCCTACCTCATGCCTTGGAAATTAGAGTCTTGGAGGGACCAGGGTCTCAGTATCCCTTCCAAGAAAAGCCCTTAATGACCTAAAATTTCTCTCTAGGCCCCATCTCTTAAAGTCTCCACCACCTCCCAACAATGCCAGGCTGGGAATCAAGGCTTTACCACAAGGACCTTTGGGAGACAGTTAAGATTCAATTATAGCAGGACTGTAAGTAAAGAATTGTACATCCATTAGTTAAAAGAAGATATCACTATTTAAAACCATTTATCCTCCAACTGACTTACAGGAAAAGTCTTCTTCTGACCATTGTGTGAGTGGTGGGGAAGACCTGAACAAGATATAATAAATTCAGAGAATGCTAATTTACATCTAGATTTATGAAAGTTCCTAGCCAATATATGGGAATGAAGTTAGCTTCAACTTGGCTTAAGAAAAAAACTCATAAAAAAGTAAAGGGATATTAGATGTATAATAGTGGGAAAAATTCAAGATAGTGGAACTCAAGATTTTGCACTAGACTCCAGAGAGAGGCCAGGGTATGATTAGCACCACGGATAGTTCCACCACTCAACCAGTGAGTCTTTAATCATGGAGGGCCTAAAATAATTCCTAGTTTACATGAAATACTCTGAAGTTTATACTTGGTATCTGGACACCTGGAAAGAAGAAATATCGCAATTATTTGTTACACAGAGTATGACCATATCTGCATTAGTATTCAATATTGGTTAGTGGCTACTGTTTTAATGATTAATCATTAGGACCATCTTAGACCTTACTGAGACAATCAAGGGGTTATTAAGTCTATTGGGTACAAGCAGGGTTAGGAGGGCAGACTGTCATGGGGATTCAGAGTCAGACTATGCAGGGTAAGAAGTGCCTTCACCCAGTAGCAGCGTTGGCTTGCAGACTGCTGTGTGTATCAGAGGTCAAACACAATGATTTCATGTAGGAGAACGATCACAAAGAGAGTTGGAACGTCCATTTGGGTCAGGGGATAGCTCCAACAGAACACTGTTTTTTTATGAAGGGAATGACCAAATAAATCAATACATGAAAGGTAACAGGAGCCACACTTCTATCAAAAAGGCAGTTATTATAATCAAAAGGAAGAAAATTAGTATCAGCCCTGTGGTGCTGGACTGGAGCTGATGGTCTCAATGTGAATGCAAGCTTTCAATATATGGATATAGAAAGAAATATAAATGTGAATATGTATGTAAATACATACATGCCAAAGAATAAAAAATAGAATATTTAATATTCCTATGAAAAAGGAATATAAACTATGAAAGACATTTAGTATGCTATATACTCTGCTAATGTAAAAGACTTCAAAAATTTACATTTCTTTCACATTTTATAATGTTTTATACTAATGAGACTATCAACACAAAAAGGGAAATGTTTTTGAAATTATTCACATAGAATTTAATTGTGACAACTGGATTAGGAAGAAAATGAACTATGAAGTTTCTCTAAAAGAAAACTAAATTAAACTATCCTTGTGAAAACTGGGTAAAAGGAACTGGTGGTAGTAATAGAAGTGATGATGGTAGTATTATCACAACTAATACTTACTGAATGCTAAGGAACAGTGCTAACTACTTTACACAAATTAAAATTTTAAACTCTCTCACTAAAGAATGAGGACAATGATTATTTCAATTTAAATTTATGAATATCTTGAGTTTCAAATTTTCTTTCTTAAACTTTAAAATGGCACTAGTAATTCTCTTAAGCCATAAAACAGACTATTTGAAAATTACTTATGATTCAAATTTTGAATGTTATGAATAAGCTACTGACAAACGCAGTGGCAAAATATGATTCATATGTTCATTACAATATGAAAATAGAAGGATATTTGAGTCTTAATGCAGCTTTATAGTGAATTATCTAGCTACTTGAACTATTTTATGACATGTAATATATATATGTGTTTTTAAAAATATCTTCATAGAGCATTAAAAGCAATTTCCAAGAAATGACATGTTAATAGCTATAGAAATACCAATGCTTTTTATTTTTTACTTTATTATGATGTGCTATTTGGAACAAATCTTTTAATGCTATCTTCAATTTATAATGTAAATATCAAGATATCCAGGTGGAACTACACTATAAAAATGACCTTGAGAATTGTTAATGGGCCACTTGGCATATTTTCCAAAATTTGTATTCCTAAAAGACCAATAAAATTTAAGAAATGATGAATTTGTCCTTGTCTGAAAATTTAGTTCTCATATCTTCCATGCTACAAAAATTTTGTTTAAATAAAATAAAAGAAATCTAATTTGCAATATCCTTGGTTACATATAATGAATGCTGGCAGAAGCTTTTCTTCTCAGTTAGGCATGGTGGTGCATGCCTGTAATCCCAGCAGCTTGGGAGGCTGAGGCAGGAGAGTTCAGAGTCACCCTCAGTAAGAGCGAGGTGCTAAGCAACTCAGTGAGACCCTGTCTCTAAATAAAATACAAAACAGGGCTGGGGACGTGGCTCAGTGGTTGAGTGCCCCTGAGTTCAATCCCTGATACCAAAAACAACCAAAAACAAACAAACAAACTTCTCATAATGACTTTCATCCTTCATAAAATGTTTTTAATCTTTTTCTTTTCTCAAAATATGCCAAACCTCTCATCAATCAAGGAGATAAAATAATTTCAGTATTTTAAAATATAGGGGCTGGGGCTGTAGCTCAGTGGTAGAGTGCTTGTCCTGCACGTGGAAGGCACTGGGTTCTATCCTCAGCACCACATAAAAATAAATAAAGAAAGACATTGTGTCCATCTACAACTAAAAAATATTAAAAAATATTTTAACATATATATGAAATGTAAAATTTTGAAAGAAGCCAAAAGCAATAAAAAGATTAGCATTTACTAGTGCCCATAATTACTTCTTCATTTACATCTGTTTCAAACTACTCAATAAAATCCAATTCCTATTATAAGTAGTTTAGGTAAAACTATTTGCATGAAAGGCGATTTTAATAGTTTAGTTGGTTGTAACTGGAGTAGACAACTGTGGAAAAATATTTTACCCTAAAACAAGTCCTTATAGTTTTCTTAATGATATGGTTTGTTTTATGTTAAATATTATGGTTAGACACAAGGGATGTTTCAGAACTTGGCTAAATGACTCATTTTTGTCCTACCTATTCAGGAAATAACAGTGAAGAATAAGACATGAAGATAAGATAAATTCTATAGGACAACATTATGTAGGCATTAAAGTCTGTTACACAGTTTTAAAAAGATACAGACACTCAGGCCCCCTGATCCAACATATGCAAATGCGAGCCTGAGAATCTTTACTTTAAAAGCTCCTCCAGTCATCCTAACATAGAAAAGACTGAGAATTATACCTTTCAGGACATAACTCATAGCCAATTAAGTGCATCAGAAAGACAATAATGGTGTGAAACAGAACTCAAGATTCCTAAAGGGATATACAAAAAAAAGTCAGACTGATTCCACTGTAAATTAGACTGATTGAAAGAGGATTTCATCTATAGTGCACTAAAAGCTTTGGTGAATTTTATTTTCAAGAAATTTAAATAAGCTGGATGTGGTAGTGCACTCCTGTAATCCAAGCAACTCAGGAGGCTGAGGCAGGAAAACTTCAAGTTAGAGGCCAGTCTTGACAACTGAGAACCTGTCTCAAAATAAAATATAAAAAGAACTGGAGATGTCATTCAGGGGTACAGCACCCTTGTATTTCATCTCTAGAACTGCAAATAAACAAAAGTAAATAAATAGCTGGGGATGTTTTTTAGTGGTAGTTCAATCTCCAGTCACAACAAATGATAACAAATTTAAATAAACATTGTCTTATACATTAATTGGTTATTTCTCTAGCATCCCTTCATTATTTCCTTCCAATCCCCTGAATTTACTCTTTCCAACTTCCATCTAATGTGACTTGGAAGGCAACCCACAGCCCAACTCCTGGGACTAAGCTAATCAGTACGACTTGTCCTCATAGCCAACTGGCTATGTAAACCAGTGAGATTCGAGTTTCAAGAGGGTCACTGTGTAAAACTGGGTCATAGAGCTGACGAACAGAAGGCTGGGTAAGGCAGAAAACAGAAAGACAAACCAATCTTGTGGTGGTATTTATTTAAGCCCTGACTAAAAAAAAGCCTACCCTCTGGTCTTCCCTTATTGTTGAAACCACTTTGAGTTGGGTTGTATTCACCAGAACTGACAGACTCAAGGGATGCAACCATTTACTCAATGTAATCTATGTTTCTTTATGAGTAACATCTATTAATTAAATGATGGTAAGGGAATTTAAAAAATGCAAATTTGTTTATTCTTACTATAATTTTATTTACACCATTATAATCTGTTAAAATTGTACTCCCTTTAATGTTTTTGGATATCTAATGAACGCACATAGCTAATTATCTGAAAGGGAAATAAAAGATGAAAAAAATTTGATGAAACACAACAGACAAAAATAAGTTTCTTAACTCACTCCCATGATGTTCTTCGGGAAGACACTTTATCAGTGGCTCTGAAATTTTAGTGCGTGCAATTATCACCTAGGAAATTTGTTTAATATAAAGACTTTTAGTTGCTTCTCAGTAATTCAGATTCAGTGCATCCAGTGCTGAGCCTCAGGAATCAATAATGCTAAAAAATATTCTGAGAGATTATGATACAAATGGCTGGTAGTGCTTACTTTGAGAAATTTTGCTCAAAGCTAGGAATGAAGGTAGTAGAATGCACTTTGGAAAAAACATTTCAGCTTTTAATTCTGCATTTAAAATATTGATTCCTTGATAAGGAAGTCTGATCCTAAGCCAACGTGTTGAAGATTCGGGCCTACGTTGTCTTCTCTTTGGTGCAGGGTCTCTGGTCTTTAATTCCTAAGTCCTTGTTCCATTTTGAGTTGAGTTTTGTGCAGGGTGAGAGATAGAGGTTTAATTTCATTTTATTGCATATGGATTTCCAGTTTTCCCAGCACCATTTGTTGAACAGGTTGTCTTTTCTCCATTGTATGTTTTTGGCTCCTTTATCTAGAATGAGGTAACTGTTTTTTTGTGGGTTTGTCTCTGTGTCTTCTATTCTGTACCACTGGTCTGCCTGTCTATTTTGGTGCCAGTACCATGTCATTTTTGTTACTATTGCTCTGTAATACAGTTTATAAAGTCTGGTACTGTGATACCTCCTGCTTTATTCTTTCTGCTCAGGATTGCTTTGGCTATTCAAGGTCTCTTATTCTTCAAGATAAAGTTCATGATTGCCTTCTCTATTTCTATGAGGAATGTCATTGGAATTTTAATTGGAATTGCATTAAATCTGTATAAAGCCTTTGGTAGAATGGCCATTTTGACAATATTAATTCTGCCTATCCAAGAACATGGGAGATCTTTCTATCCCTCTAAGGTTTTCTTCAATTTCTTTTTTATTTATTTTTATTTTTATTTTTTTTGCCATTTCTTGTATTTTATTTAGAGAAAGGGACTTGCTGATTTGCTAAGTGCCTTGCTAATCTGCTAAAGCTGGCTTTTTTATTTTTTATTTTTTTATTTACTTATTGATTCATTGCACACAAATGGACTACAGCTATTGTTTCTCTGGTTGTACACAAAGTAGAGTCACACCATCTGTGCGTTCATACATGTACACAGGGCAATGGAATCTGTCACACATTCTTCTTACCCCCCACCCCGACCCCACCCCTCCTTTCCCTCTATGCTATCTATCCTTCCTCCATTCTTGCTACCCTTCCCCCCTGCATTATGCATCATCATTCATTTATCAGAGAGACCATTCAGCCTTTGGATTTTTGGGATTGGCTGATCTCACTTAGCATAATAGTCTCCAACATCATCCATTTACCTACAAATACCATAATTTTATTCTTCTTTATGATTGAAGAATATTCCATTGTGTATATATACCACAGTTTCTTTATCCATTCATCTATTGAAGGGCATCTAGGTTGATTCCACAATCTAGCTATTGTGAATTGAGCAGCTATGAACATTGATGTGGCTGCATCTCTGTAGTAATCTGATTTTAAGTCCTTTGGGTATAGGCCAAGGAGTGGGATAGCTGGGTCAAATGGTGGATCCATTCCAAGTTTTCTAAGGAATCTCCACACTGCTTTCCAGAGTGGCTGCACCAATTTGCACTCCCACCAGCAATGTATGAGTGTACCCTTTTCCCCACATCCTCGCCAACACCTGTTGTTGCCTGTATTCTTAATAAAAGACATTCTAATTGGGGTAAGATGAAATCTTAAGGTGGCTTTGATTTGCATTTCTCTTATAACGAGTGATGTTGAACATTTTTTCATAAATCTGTTGATTGCTTATAGATCTTCCTCTGTAAAGTGTCTGTTCATTTCCTTGGCCCATTTATTGATTGGGTTATTAGTGTTCTTGGTGTAAAGATTTTTGAGTACTTTGTAGATTCTGGAGATTAGTGCTCTGTCTGAAGTGTGTGTAGCAAAGATTTTCTCCCACTCTGAAGGCTCTCTCTTCACATTGCTGATTGTTTCCTTTGCTGAGAAGAAGCTTTTTAGTTTGACTCTATCCCAATCATTTATTCGTGCTTTTATTTCTTGCGCTTTGGGAGTCATGTTAAGGAAATCTGGTCCTAGGCCAGCGTGATGAAGATTTGGACCTATTTTCTTTTCTATTAGGTGCAGAGTCTCTGGTCTAATTTCTAGGTCCTTGATCCACTTTGAGTTGAATTTTGTATAGGGTGAGAGATATGGGTTTAGTTTCATTTTGCTGCATATGGATTTCCAGTTTTTCCAGCACCATTTGTTGAAGAGGCTGTCTTTTCTCCATTGCATGTTTTTGCCTCCTTTGTCAAGTATCAGATACCTGTATTTATTTGGGTTTGTCTCTGTGTCCTCTATTCTGTACCATTGATCTACCTGTCTATTTTGGTACTAATACCATGCTGTTTTTGTTACTATTGCTCTGTAGTATAGTTGAAGGTCTGGTATTGTGATACCCCCTGCTTCGCTCTTCTTGCTAAGGATTGCTTTAGCTATTCTGGGTCTCTTATTCCTCCAAATGAATTTCATGATTGCTTGCTCTATTTCTATGAGGTCCATCATTGGGATTTTAATTGGAATTGCACTGAATTTGTATAGCATTTTTGGAAGTATGGCCATTTTGACAATATTAATTCTGCCTATCCA
>JAJEJO010004555.1:553911-603664 GCA_020662805.1 Glaucomys volans
TAAAATAAAATAAAATAAAATAAAATAAAATAAAATAAAATAAAATACTTAATATAGTGAAAGTAACTTACTCTTGTGATTTGAAGCCCTGGCTTAACTGTGTTCTAGTATCTAGCTATATAATGGAGAAGTCTGATGCCCTTCTCATCTGTATTTATTATTTTTTTGGACATGAATAAATACTAAGCAAATTTGTAATTTTTATACAAATCTAAGACTTTTGCTACACATAATTTTAGTTTGGAGAACACCAACTTGGCAAAGTGCTCTCCTGAGCTTTACATTTAACTATGTTTAACTTTTAAAGTACAATTTACAATCCAGAATGTATGGTAACAGTAATCACAGGTCTGCCTGGGTTAACAAAAAATCAAAAGATAGCCTTCAATCTCTAATACATTTAGAAAACAGTGTTAATGATTAGAATTTTTTAGATTATTTAGATTGAATTTTTGAAAATACAACCATCTATCATTTTAGACTACAAGAAATTCCTGAAACATAGAGACACAAATACAGTAACATAGAAAGAAAAGGTGTGGGAAAAAATACCAAGCAAAAATTTAAATAAATAAATAAAATTTATATGTTAATAAAAAGCACAATAAATTTCAGGTAAAGAGCATTTTTAGGGATAAAAAAGAATACTAAGTGATAATAAAGAAAAAGAAACTGAGGGCTGGGGACATAGCTCAGTTGGTAGAGTGCTTGCCTCACAAGCACAAGGCCCTGGGTTCAATCCCTGGCACTGCAAAAAAAAGAAAAAAAAAAAAAAAGAGAAAAAAAAGAAACTGAATATACAACAGCCCTAAACTTACATAGAACTTCAAAATACATAAAGCAAAAATAGAATTATGTGGAAAATTTAGTAAATCCATATAGTGGGAGAAAGTCAGCATTTATTTTTGTTAGTTGGGATCTTTTAATATCTTTCACTGTTGGTGTTCTGAAATTTTACAATTTTGGGTCTAGGTCTAGGCTTATTCGTTTGTTTTTCAGGACTTTTGTTTGAAAACTTAAGCCCTTCAGCTTTGGCAAATTTCTTATATTTTTAGTATGACAACTTCTTTTTTCTTTTTGGTCCTGTGTGCTTCCCTATATTTCTTTTCTATAATATTTTTATTTCTGGATTTTTTTTTTCATCTTTATCTTCTTATCAAAGAGGTTATCCCCTTTTCTGTAATGATCCTGATAATAAATTTTTGTGGCTTCATGAGTCATATTATCTCTATCAGAACTAATCACTTTTCTTTTCTGTATTGCCACACAGCCACAAACAATATGAAATTAATGACATGGCTGTGTTCCAATAACATTTTCTCTACAAAAATAGGTGAAGGACCAATGGTTTGCAAATACCTATATGAATTCGTCTAGTGCATGTTTTATTTTGGCAATTATATTTATTTTATAAATATAATTGAGTATCCTTTTCTGAGTATCATCTCTCTTATTAAAAATGAATATAATGCATTCTCAAATATTCCTGTTTAGAATTAGTTTTAAATTTTCTTTGCATCTTTGCATAATGTATTTTTCATTACGTATGAGTAATGTTTTTTCCCTGCTTTATCCTGAGTTTTCTCTTTCTGAGTGGAGGCTTCCCCTTTTTGTCTTTTGAGTCATGGTTGCCCATTGATATTTAAGATTATGAGAATGATGAGGGGATGAAGGTACATTCATACACTGCTGGTGGGAATGCAAATTGGTGCAACCATTATGGAAAGCAGTATGGAGATTTCTTAGAAAACTAGGAATGGAACCACCATTTGACCTAGCTATCTCACTCCTCAGTTTATACCCAAAGGACTTAAAATCAGCATATTACAGTGATGCAGCCATATCAAAGTTTATAGCAGCTCAACTCACAACAGTTTAACTATGGAACCAACCTACATACCCTTCAACAGATGAATGAATAAAGAAAATGTGATATATATATATATATATATATATGAACACATACATACAATGATAGAATATTGCTTAGTTTTAAAGAAGAATGAAATTATGGCATTTGCTAGTAAATGGATGAAGTTGGAGAATATCATGCTAAGTGAAATAAGCCAATCCCAAAAACCGGAAATCCGAATGTTTTCTCTGATATGCAGAAGCTAATTCACAATAAGTTGGGGGGGTGGATACTAGGGAAGAATAGAGGTACTTTAGGTAGAGGGGAGTTAAGGGAAAGGAAGGGGCAAGGGGGTAGGGCAGATAGTAGAGTGAAACAGACATTATTACTTCATGTACATATATGACTGCATGACCAACCCTACAATATGTATTTATCAAAATGTATTCTACTGTCATGTATAAATAATTAGAACAAATAAAAAATTTTAAAAAGCTTATCAGAAACCCTACATTTAAAAGCACAGTTTGTTCACTGATGGTTGTAAGCATGATTAGATGGGAACTAGGCAATTTCCCTAGTAAGCCCCTAAATGGCCATATAAGGTGGTCTTTGCTTAGAATCTTATATTTTTCCAGAGAAGTCTACTCAAGATCTAGCTACAAGCCTGCCAAAATTCATGCTGGATGGAAATACAATATATTTTACAGACTTTCAGTAAGGTCTTGCTCATGCTGTCCTATGCTGTGCATAGATGGTTCTGTGGATCAGATTGGTGCTCTTCTATTATGTTAGGTTTCTACCATTCTACTGAATCAGTTGCCAACCTCCATCTACAATTCCTCCAGAGGCTGGTATCTCTTCTGCTGTTGCCCTCTTTTCAACTAACTTTGACTGTGGGTGTGAACCTGAAGGAGAACATGTATTTATTTATTTTGTAAACTATGGTACTACCATTTAATGGTGATTACAAGAAGAAGAGGATAAAATTACATGTGCTTAATCCACCATCTTTAACTGCAAAAATAAACAAATAATTACTTGCACTACCTCCTGGCAGTGCCAGTTTCGGCCAACTTGCTTAATATATATTAAGACATGTCACATATTTAAGTTTCTCAAGTTCAAAAATATTTTTATAAATTAATAACCTCAATTCAGAAATTGTGATAACTGGACAGAGCTAAGCATTTAGGGAAGACTTTATTATGCAAATCTATTAGTTAAGTAAGATTTAAAAGAGAATGTCCTAACAGTAAATTTTTATACTATAAAAACAAATTTATAAAGTCCTGATATGAAAATTATATTAATATAATTTTAGTCCCTTAAAAGTGAGCCAAATTAATCAGTTCACTGTTTATTTTTATTGTAAAATACAAAAGGACCAAGATACGCATTTTACTATACAAATTATATACTTGATTATACATCAGGTAATTCCAAAATAGACCACAACTATGTTCACCAAACTTAAATTTTCAGTTTCTATTAGTAATACTATCTTTTTCCACTAGAAAAAAAAATGTATTTTCGTTGTCTCCTAATCGTTAGCTGACCCAAAGTGTCTAACTAGTAAATAGTATAGTCTATATAAAAAATTCTAGGTCTAAGAAATAAAGAAAATAATCATGCTCTGTAACACCAGAAAATGTTTTAAAAATATGTGTATGAAAATGTTAGAATTATTCAGATTAAATTAAGTACACCCATTTATCTCAGTATAATAATGAATATTTAGTTATCATAAAGATTTTCACATACATTATCTCAGTTAGGCCCCTGGTGAAGTACTCAAGATAGGGATATTACCAATCTTATTGCTAAAAGGAAGTGGAAAGGGAATTAGCCTTTCTACCAGAACTGTTGCATACTGTCCAATGCCACAAAGGGGTATTTGACACTAACAGGCAATCCCAGTATTCCCTATAGACATGGTACTTGAAGGAGCATATACAGTTTCAACAACAGAAATTTAAATCTAGCTGCTTAAACAATAGGAACTTATATACTGGTTTATCATATACAAAAATTTCATGAACAAAAATATTCTTTGCTCAGCATAAAATTAACTTTCAAATTGATATTTTGCCAGCTCATTATAAGACCTTATAGCACAAATGTGATTTTGAGACTAAAAACCTGCTAACAGAAACTTCCTGCTACTTTAATTTTGAAAAATTAAGTTTCTTTAGTCCAAGCTATTTTTTAAGCTCAAATTCCATTATACATTAAATGTAAAGCTACTTCTTTTCCAAATTAAATTTCAAGCAAACTTTTAAGAGAGGAAAATATATATTTGTATTTTTCAGTTCTCTTTAAATTCTTACTACCTAAATATGTACTACTCTGCCCAAGCAGCATTAAACCCTGTGTAACTCAAAATAAATGTCTCAGCGGATCTAACCATGACCTTTTTGGAAATGTCCTTGGTACTATTAATTCAGAGAAAAGACTATGAGCTGTATAGTTACTACTAGTTGTTTTGTAACATATATTCTGATGAAACACTTTCATATCTATCATTTATAAATGAGTACCACCTTAAACATGTTAAAGGAAAACACTATTTTAGATTATCTGTCAAGATTTTAAATGTGAAAATATAAGAATTAAGAGTTTTGATTTGGAAATAAGTTTGCCCATTGGCTACTTTTCTACAATTATTAGCAAGATGGGGAAGGTTAACTAAGGAAAAAATAAAATATTGCTGTTTGCTTTTTCTTTCTTTTCCCTCTCTTTTTTATTTTTTTGGGGGGGGTACTAGGGATTGAACTAAGAGGCACTGAATCACTGAGCCACATCCCCAGACCTATTTTGTATTTTTATTTAGAAACAGGGTCTCACTGACAGTGCCTTGCTGTTGCTGAGGCTGGCTTGAACTCCCAATCCTCCTGCCTCAGCCTCCGAGATGTTGGGATTACAGGTGTGCGTCACATTTTTAAAGGGCAGGTCTTAAGAACAACCTCACTCAATGTTATTATTCATTAATTTTCATCTATTCATTGAATGATATGATAATAAGTAGCACAGTGGATACAATCATTCTATTATTGTAAAACAATCAAGAAGGTAATGCTGGGCACAGTGGTGCACGCCTATAATCCCAGAGGCTTGGGAGGTTGAGCAGGAGGATCTTGAGTTCAAGGCTACCCTCTGCAACTTAGCAAGGCACTAAGCAACTCAGTGAAACCCTGTCTCTAAATAAAATACAAAAAAGGCCTGGGGGGTGGGGCTTGTGGCTCAGTGGTAGAGCACTTGTTTATCACGTGTGAGGCACTGGGTTTGATCCTCAGCACCACAAAAATAAAATGAAGTTATTGTATCCATCTGCAACTAAAAAAAAATAGGGTAACAAAAGTGCTTCTATAAAGTAAAATATAGATAATTGCACAGCTTTTGGTAATAACAAAAAAGTGTATGTTTAGGATGTAAATAACCTAGACTTCCCAAAAGGAATGCTTTTAAAATAACGATTAATATTTGGAATTTGAATGGTGTATATCTCTTCACGATGTTTTCATAAAGAATGATATTTTGTCCCTTCTTGTTCTATTTTATACACTTTAGAGTATGATGAGTTATAGAACATGCTGCTCATTTGGACATGTTTACCTGGTATGTTTACTACACCATAAAATGATCAAATAGTACTCTTTTTCATAAAGTGTTTGCTAATACTAAGGAGTATTACATACAAATGAAATTGCTATCTTGGAGAAATAAGTTGCAAAAAATAGAGCAGCACAGGAAAATAAATACCTATACCTTATTATTTAATTTTCTGCCTTTTAAATTTTTTTTAGTGCATCATAGCTACACATAGTACAAGCATGGAATATAATTTGCTCCACTTCAGTCCCCTGTACTTCCCCTTTCCCTTCTCTCCTTTCTCCCCTGTTCCCCTTCCTATATACTATTAATTTATCTTTATTTATTTATTGCTTTTTTAAATTAGTGCTTTCTAGATATACATAATGGTGAAATTCACTATGGTATATTCATACATGTACATAGCAAAATTTCATTTCACTGTCTCTCTCCTTTCCCATCCCTCCTCCCGCCCCATCAATCCCCTTCCTTAGCTCCACCGATCTCCCTTCTATTTTCATGGGAGTCCCCCTGCCCTTTATTCCCTTATTTTGCTCTAGGTTCCACATATGAAAGAAAACACCCAACCCTTGACTTTATGAATCTGGTTTATTTCATTTAACAAGGTATTCTCCAGTTCCACCCATTTATCAGACAATGCCACAATTTCATTCTTTTTTTATGACTGAGTGAAACTCCATGGTGTGTGTGTGTGTGCGCATATGTGTGTGTGTACATATATGTATATATATATCTACACCATATACATACATATATATGCACCATATGCATACATATATATATATGTACCATATTTTCTTAATTCATTCATCTGTTGATGGTCACCTGGGCTGAATAACTTGGCAATTGTGAGCTACACTGCTATAAACATTAATGTGCCTGTATCACTATAATATGCTGATTTTAGTTCTTTTGAATAAATACCAGGGAGTGGGAAAGCTGGATAATATAGTGGTTCCATTCCTAGTCATCTTTTTTTTAACTTATTGATTCATTGAACACAAATGTATTACGGCTATTGTTTCTCTGGTTGTACACAAAGTAGAGTCACACCATCTGTGCATTCATACATGTGCACAGGGCAATGATGTCTGTCTCATTCTGTTATTATTCCTAGTCTTTTGAGAAATCTCTACTCTGCTTTCCAGAGTGGTTGTACTCATTTGGAGTCTCACCAGTAATGTATAAGTGTGCCTTTCCCCCCACATCCTTGCCAGCAATTACTGCCATTTATGTGTGTGTGTATACAGATATATATATATTTTTTTACCCTCATTTATTGTTTTATTTTTACAGGCTGCATTTTGATTCATTGCACACAAATGGTGTACAACTTTTCATTTCTATGGTTGTGCATGATGTAGATTAATAACATTCATGTAATCATACATGTACATGGGGTAATGATGTCTGTCTTGTTCCACCATTTTTCATACGCCCCTCCCCCTCTCATTTCCCTCTAAGTAATCTAAAGTTCCTCCATTCTTCTCTCACCCCCAGCTGGATTATATATCATCATCCACTTATCAGGGAAAACATTTGGCTTTGATTTTTGATGATTATGATTCTAACTGGGTTGAGATGAAATTTCAGTGTTATTTTGATTTGCTTTCCCTGATTGTTAAGGCTGCTGAACATTTTTCACATTTTTTTTAGCAATTTTTTTTTCTTTTGAGAAGTGTCTCTTTAGTTATTTTGCCCATTTATTAACTGGGTTATCTGGAGTATTTTGTGTGTGTCAAGTTTTTTGAGTTCTTTTTATATTCTGGATATTAATCCCTATTAAAGGAACAGCTGGCAAAGATCTGCCATTCACTAGGCTCTCTTCACATTCTTGTTTCCTTTACCATGCAGAAGTTTTTAAACTTGATGCCATCCCACTTGCTGATTCTTGGTTTTATTTTTTATGCTTTATAAGCCTTATTAAGGAAGTTGGTGCCTGCACTGATTTATTGAAGGAATAAGCCTACGTTTTCTTGAAGCAGTTGCAAAGTTTCTACACTAATTCCTAGGTCTTTGATCCACATTGAATAGATTTTTTTGTACAGTGAAAGATAGGGGTCTAGTTTCATTCTTCTACATACAGATATCTGGTTCACCCAACACCATTTGTTAAAAGGGCTATCTTTTCTCCAACATGTTTTTGGTACCTTTGTTGAGTATAAGATGACTATCTACGTGGATTCGTCTGTCTTCTATTCCATTCCATTAGATTTCTTGTCTGTTTTGGTGCCAGCTCCATGTTGTTTTTTTCTACTATATCTCTACAGTATGATTTGAAGTCTGGTACTGTGATGCCTCCAGCACATTGCTCTTCTTGCTTGGAATTGCTTTTTGGCTCTTCTGGGTCTCTTATTCTCCCTAAAGAATTTCAGGACAGTATTATTCTAGTTCTGTCATTGGTATTCTAATGGGGATTGCATTGAATCTGTATAACACTTGAGGTAGTATGACCATTTTGACAATTTTAATTTTGTTTATCCAAGAACATGGAAAGTCTTCCCATCTTTACAGATAATTCTTTAATTCTGGCTTATTTTTGAAAAAATAATTCATTACTAAGCAAGAATGAAGTATATGTTGACTCTTGACAGATCAGATGCACTTTGATGACTAAGCAGAATAAATCCCAAGTTAAATTGTTTGATGTCTTTTATTCCTATGCTAAATGAACAGCAGCAATGACAACAAAACCAGTTTTATTCAGTAAAATTATAGTTTTTCTCATGTAACTTTTCCTCCCCATTCAAAATTTAGACCTGACATTTAAACTTCACTTCCCTTTTTCCCTAAAAAAAATCTGATTTAAACAGAAGCCTTCCTTTTATGTCCTATTTTAGCTTCTCCCTTTCACTGAAATATTTGATAACAATTCTTCATGTGAGACTTACATTTATTTCTATCAATAATATATGTTCATTTGCTTTCTCCTTGAATAACTGTCTCTATTAAATTTTATCAAAGTGAGCCATGGCTCATCTTACTGTGATGTCTAGGGAACTGGGATTAAACAGATGCAGAAAATTCTTCAAGTAGCATTTTTTTAAACTGTGATCATTAGTATATCAAGAAGTATTTATTTTCAATTATTTTTTATAAAAAATAATAATCCACATTTGGATTATTTTAATATTTCACATATTAGTATATGTGAAAATTGGTGAAACTAGGTTTTTGTGTATGATTTTTTTTTACTGTATTGTTTTTTTAGTTGTAGATGGATGCAATGCCTTCTTATTTTTTTAAATGTGGTGCTGAGGATTGAACCCAGTGCCTCACTTGTGGCTAGGCAAGCGCTCTACCACTGAGCTACAACCCTAGCTCTATGAAATTAGTTTTAAAAGGTATTTGCTGTCAATATAAAGTATGATTCTTATAAGTATACACATTTCAATTATACAATGTAAGAAATAATTAATCTCTTTTAAAAATGAAAGTAATAAGAGGCTGTGAGTATAGCTTAGTGGTAGAGTGCTTGCCTAGCATGCATGAAACCCTGGGTTTAATCCCTAGCAACACACACATACTTATTAGTAGCAGTACAAATATCTAACTGAATTGATTAAATCCATTAACATAAAAGGTAGGCTATTTTTGAGATACAGGGATTTCAGAAGTTAAAAGCTTAAATTATAAGTATCCACAATGAGATGATTATCATAGTAAATCATAAGGAAGGTATATCACTCATAGGATACCATGGCATTATATGTTGAATAAGAAACGGGATAAGGGCTGGGCATGTAGCTCAGTTGGTAGAGTGCCTGCCTCGCAAGCACAAGGCCCTGGGTTCGATCACCAGCACCGCAAAAATAAATAAATAAATAAAAAAAAGAAACGGGATAAGCAATTTATATTCCTAATTATTCAATTATTGTTAAAAAATTAATTAATTACCTCAAGATGCATGCTTACTGAATTTCAGGTTATAAAAGATTCTTATTAAGGCTGTTTTAAGAACACTGACACTTATCAAGGAATACTGCTATATGGAACTAAGTAAGAATTTAAGAATAATCAAGACTTCCTTGAATCAATATGGCAAGTCAATTTAATAAGTGATCACTAACACCTATGATCCACCTGTGTTCTATGAAAAATACCATGTAAGTAAAATAGTCCAGTCTTCAAGTGTTTAAAATCTAGAAGTCACAAAACAAGTTTAGTAACAAAGAAAACATAACGGCCAGCTACAAAAATGAGCACTAGACGCAATAAACTCAATGATAACATACCAAATATATACCTATTCATTCATCCATCCATCCATCTACATTCAACATTTCTATAGCAATAATCATACTTGATTATGGGTACACAAAAACAAGTAAGTTAAATAGCATAAAATTATATTAGAAAAGATCTAATACATTTCTACAAAGATTCAAATTAGACTTTAATGAAAATTACTTAAAAAATATTTTTATTAGTTGTTGATGAACCTTTATTTACCTATTTGTATGTGGTGCTGAGATTCGAACCCAGTGTCTTACACATGCTAGGCAAGCTCTCTACCACTGAGCCACAACCCCAGCCCTTAAATGAAATTTGAGATTTAAAATAGAGATGTAAAATTATGATTAGGATTGACAGCATAATATAAATGAAGGTAGATGCTGAGGACATTGGTTATCTCTTTTACTTTAACATTAATCCTTTTATTCTTTGCATTTCTTCCCATTATGCTCCTCTTTTCCAGATTATTTTGACTATGTCTTCTGGATACCCTGATCTATGATAAATTCCTGAACTTTAACTTCTGCTCAGACAATCCCAGCACCTTGCATTAAAAATCAAAATCCAGGGCTGGGGATATAGCTCAGTTGGTAAAGTGCTTGCCGAGCAAGTGCAAGTCCCTGGGTTCAATCCCCAGCACTGCAAACAACAAAAACAAAAAAAATCAAAATCCATTTCTTCCCTACGAACACATTATTCTCCCATGGACTTTTCATCCAGGTATTCCTCATATTCCAAGTGTCCCAAGGTCAGGAAACAAAGTTCTCTGCTGTTTTTTGCAAACATTACTCCTAAAAATCATGGAAAAGGACTATTTTTTCCTCATGTCATCTTCAGAGACATTTTGTTCTCATAGGTATTTCTTCTTCATTTCCTGAACACTTTCCTTTCACTCACTGAGGAAAATGATTCTTGATTTTATCTTCTGTTACACTTCAACTTCTGCCATTATCTTTTGTGACTTCAATGTCCACACAGACAGCCTATCCAGGAACCTGTCCTCTCCTGACCAACTTAAGTATTTCCAGTGATTTTACCTTTGACTCCAAGGCAGATGCCCACTCCCACCATCACACTCTGGACCCCTATCATTTCACATCATATTACTGAAAACATTTCTCTTTTCAACTGCACTTCCTAACTTTCCATGCTTTTTGCTTACTTACTCTGCTCATAGCTCTTCTTTGAAGTCCTTGGAGACTTTAAAGTTCAGTAACCTTTCTACTTCCTCCATCCATTAGCCCCTTTTTCTCAACTGTCCAATTTCATGGACCAGTCTTTAAATCATCTTCCTAATCATCTTGATTAACGTCTCTTTAATCACCTCTCCTATATCGTACACTCCATCTTTTCATCAGATCATTTGCATTGGTATTTAAACCTGCCAAAGTCTCTCCTAGCCTCAAAACATCCTGTTTAAACATCTACTTTCCAAATATCCTCACTTTGTTCCTTTTTTTTTTTTTACAAACTCAGTGGAAAAGTTTTTACATGATTGCTATTCCAGTTTGTATTCTAATCCCTCCACCACCCCAAATGCCCCTTCAAGGCTACCTATCACTTCATAGCTCAAATCTAACAGATTGTTCAATACTCAGATTATTGGTTCCATCAATAGCATCTGACAAAATTATTTCATCCTTCATGAACTTCATTCTTGTCTTCTGTGACATTTTATTGTCTTTTTCTTCCTATCTTACCTCTACTTTCTCCAACCTTTTTCTAGGAGTTCCTGAGGCTCTTCTCACCCCTAAGACAAATTTATCCAGTTCCATGTCTACTTCCAGAACTGCTGTGTTCACAAAGAAGTACAGAAGAATTAACAAAACAGGCACTTAGGCACATATTCTCTAACCTTAGCATCTGAGAAAACTTAGGTTTTCCACCATAGCCTTATCCTTTCTCTTATTCCTTTGTTGTCCTAAAGAATCCAGCTAGCAACTTATCTTTTTATTCACCCTGACCAAAGTAATCAGGGTTCAAATTCCATGGACCTTTCTGGCTCCTTTTTTTAAAAACTAAAAACATTATTATAAATAATTTGACTAATGAAGAAATAAAGATAAAAGTAAAGAAAAAATTCACCCTGAACTTTACCATCCACAAATTGTTATTTGGTAAACATTTTGCAGACAGCATTATATAAAACAGAAAAAGGAATAAAAATACTTGTATAAAATTGAGATCAAACTATAGCTTTTTAATTTCAGAAATCCATTTTACTTTATATAAACAAAAGACATTAAAATATGATTAGTTAAACTTTATATAACTACTTCTTAGGAAGAGTACCTTTCTTTTTCTTCTTCTTTTTTTCTTTTTTTGCAGTGCTGGGGATTGAACCCAGGGCTTTGTGCTTATGAGGCGAGCACTCTACCAACTGAGCTACATCCTCAGCCCAGATTATTTTCAATATGATCTATTTCTCAGTTAAATAAGGAGGAGAAGGTAGTCATTTTCTTAACCTATATTCACATTTACATTCTTAGTGTTCCTCCCAACTTCCCTATGCCTACCCTTCTGATTTTTAAATCAAATACAGTACTGTTTTTACACTGTACTGGTTAATAGCCATGGTGGACACTGTCATACACTGTCAAGATTCCTTATCAATGAAGAGACTTTGTCTTAGCCATCAGGACTGCTGCTGAAACACAGCCTTCAGTTGTAGTCTTCAGGAAGTGCCTCACCTTTATACCCTCCAGGGCAGCCCATATCCAATGAGACTGATGCAGGGATGTAAAGGCATTGCGATCTCTATCTTGGCCAAATTGGGGTCAACTCTGAAGAACTATTTTAGTTCCAGAGTCACATGGGGGTGGCTGAAGCTGTTGTTAGGCATGCACTTCAGCTTCAATTTTCCTTTTGACCAATCTTGTTTCCTTTTCCTCTCTTTCACAAGTATTGATTCCAAGAACACACCTTAATAAGCATGTGGTACACTAAGCTCCTTCTCAGGGTCTATTTCTAGGGAGTCTAATTTGCAACAAACATGAAGACTTAGATTCTTTCAAAAGAAGGTAGTTCTACCAGTTCCCTGCTTCATCCACTTATCTGTCACAGAGGCTCACACACGCCTTAGAAAAGCCAATCAGTCAGGCTCATTACACTGTGGTAATAAATAACTACAAATTAATACAATGGTGGATTACTTTGTACTTACACAACTTATCTATTTTGGATTAGTAAGAGAGGCTCTCCTCAAAGCTAAGAGAGTTTCCATTTCCATATGTTTCTATAATAGCAGAAACATTGTTCTGGTTCTTAAAAGTTATGAACAGAAGACGACCAAAGCAAATCACACAGCCACATCTGAATTCAACAGAGTAGTAATGCATACTGCTTCTGCAGGGAGGAGCAAGAGGATAGATGTGAATGATATCAAAGACCACTAATGCCTGTTCTCTGGATAGCAAACATTCAGTTCCTTCATTCTCCCATATGCAGAACACTCCCATCCTGCTCTAAGGAGAATAAACCAAAAATGCTAGTCACAGGCCTTGCTTTTTGTGATTTTTTTGTTGTTTGTTTTTGTTTTGTTTTCAGTGCTGGGGATCAATCCCATAGCCTTGGGCATGCAAGGCAAGTGCTCTACCACTGAGCTATATCCCAAGCCCTTCATCACCTTTTTAAGGTGAAAAGTGGAGGAACTCTGGGTATTAAATACTCTGAGTACAGATGTAGCTTTTCTTCATTTAGAGCCAGAACTAAAAAAGTAAGTTGTCTCCTACACAAACATGCAATTGTGAACCAGGGACAGAGTAACTGTCAAAAACGTTTCCATGTAGGGACAAGATAGTTAGTAACTTGCTCTGCTGTTATTCTCAAATCACACAAGGCAGACACTGTTACCCTCATTCTCATTTTTTATGCATTTCCCAATCTCTGAAGGAGAGCTGCACCATTAGTCCTTTTCTAGAACCATTTTGTCCGAAAGAAATGACTTTCTGGGTACCACAATAATCTACTTAGAGTTTTGATTCCTCTTTTCCCCTTGGCCCAGTATTGGAGACTGAACCCAAGGGTGTTCTACCACTGAGCTACATCCCCAGCCTTTGACTTTTTATTTTGAGACAGGGTCTCACTAAATTGCTCAGACTGGTCTCAAACTTGCAATTCTCCTGCTTCAGCTTCTCAAGTAGTTGGGATTATAGGCACGGACCACCACACCCAGCTCAAATGTTTTAAACACTGGATGGCTATATGTTCTCAATTTGGTCCTTGATTTTTCTGAAGCCTTTGGTAGCTCAGTGTTGTCAGCTCTATCATATATGGGTTGGAAATCAATCATTTGTACCTTTCAACCCCATAGATCCTTGAATATTCGTATTTGACCCATTTCCTTTTACTTTTGCTTGCAAACCTGTCTGTTCCTCTATGAACTCTTCTTTTTATTATAACACTTTGCAGTCAAATGCAAATAGTAAATAAATTGATGCTATTGGTTTGTTTTCCCCACTTTTTTTGCTTAGAGCTATACGTTCATTTTTATGTTAACTGCCATCCACATTAGCTTAGGTGACATGTTTACAAAATATTTTATCACTACATAAACAGGATTACCATACTACCATCTACCAATTCAAGTTTCATCTTTTTCTGCTGCCTGGCTTCAAATCAATGTCATGAATATTTTGGGTTTTTGTTGTAGCAACACCAACCTTAGCATCAATTTATGTATCAGAGTAAGTTTATGCTGAGATAACCAACAATTTCAACAGGCAGAAATTTAAAACTCTTTTACAAGAAGGGGCACTAAATATATTTGTGTATAGTAACACATTCTACTATAGAAAACATTCTACTCAATAATTTATTTTTCTATGGACCTTAATTAATAATTTCTAAGTTTTTGTGGCATCACTTTTGGTGAACAGTGCAAGGAATTAGGTGTTAAGTACATATTTTGCTATATGTTTCTTAGTGCCACTCCAACTGAGTCTTCTCACTTATGAATCTGTGTAACTTAAGAGACAAGTTATCTGCCACTAACACTTCCAACACACAATAGGAAGACAAACATAAGTTACAGATATTACAGTTCACTACGGGCAAAATGAACGTAGTCACTGGTCCGAGGCAGTTATGAAATCCTGATGGGCAAACTATAGCCACGGTTCTCTGAATAGGTGTCAAACTTTGGGAACAAGCCTCCCTGAGACTCAGTTCCATCTCTGTGCTCTCAATTCTGTTCTCTGTCATTTTTTATTCTTTATGAAAAATAGCAAACCGATATCTGTCACTGAGAAGTTTCACCAGCATGCTTCCTACCAACAGAATTTTGGAAGTCTAACCCCCTCCTTTCATTTCATATTCCTGATTCCTCTCAGTTCAAACTGCTAATGTATGTGCTGATATGATTTTTTTCAAGAATTTTGTAGGTCTTATATGAATTTTACAGAAGTTCTTTCCATTAAATCAAACTATGTATCAAATTATGTTCACTAATCTTTTTAAGATAATTTCATCTCTATTTTTAGCTTTCTGAAATAAATGAGGGAAAATGGTCTTTAGTTTTTAAAAGGCTTTTAGGTTGATTGTGATGAACTGAGGAACACTCTTCATTTCCTAGAAAGATTTTCCAGGAAGCCTAGTATACTTTGCCCTTTTGATCCTTTTGAGGTTTCAGCAAAAGCTGTGCAGCTACCCTACACCATCTGTCAGCAGCCATTTTTGAATTTTAGCATGCTTTGCCATCTTGACAGGGGATTTCCCAATTCATCAAGTCTTGATTCCTTCAGACCTTCAACACTTTGCTTGGAAATTTCTTTGGATAAATATTCAAATTCATCATTTATAAGTTGCTCTTTTCATAAAACTGCAGGAGACAATTCTGCTAAGCACTTTGCCACTTCATGAAAAGGAAGCCCCAGCCAAGGTCCAAGAACATGCATTTCACTTCCTTTAGTCCTCAGGGCAAGGCTTTTTTTTTTTTTTTTAAATAGTTGGGGGTTTATTTTTGAAAAATGTTGCAGTAGGGAGAATGTTTCAACTGGAAGAACTATAATCCTCTCAAAGCTTGGCAGAAAGGGGTTCTCTCCCTCTCTTTTTTTTTTTTTAATTTTGATTTATTTTGATTCATTGTATACAAGTGGAGTACGACTGTTGTTTCTCTAGTTGTACACAAAGTAGAGTCACACCGTTTGCGTAATTAGACACGTACATAGGGTAGTGATGTTTGTCTCATTCTGTTATTTTTCCTTCCCCTACCTGGGCTAACCATGACCAAGACTGGGAAAGTGAATTGTCTAGCTTACCTTAGGAAGGTGGAAATTTTTAATTGGAATTAAAGATATGGAAGAGTGAGGAAACAGTATGTGCTAACCATAAAATGTGATATAGTAAGCATATAAAACAGATTTGAAATTCACTCAATTCTGTTCTTGTCTAAATCCATTCACAATATATATTAGTAGAATCAGAGAACATCAGAGATGAATAGAACCTCAGAGATCATTCGTTCTAATTCTCTCATTTTACTAATGAGAAACCTGATGCCCACAATGATTAGGTCATTTACCAAACTTACACAGCTGGTAAGTAGAAAGAACCCATGCTTTGCAACTCTCACTCTGATATATTTTCTATCATCAAGGAGGAATACTTCAAACTATATCTCGATGTTAAATTTTAATCTTGCCCTGAGGGAAAGTCATTGTTTAGTCCTCAGCAAGCCATTTTGGTAACATTTGTCTGATTCTCTCATTGTGTTGATTCAATCAGTTCTTCAAAAACTAGCTGTGAGGCTAAATTACATGCAGGATTCTATTCTTCTGTTATTATCCATGAAAATTAACTAGAAATTAAAAAAATATTTTAAGTGTAATTTGTGAATTCTTGTCTGGGTTAAAACTTTCCCTTGCCAAAAGGCAAATACTCTTGCAACAAAAGCAACAATAAGTAATTATTAAAAAGCTACTAGAATAAATATGTAATTATGAGTGCACCTCTTATACACAAATTTTTACATCTGATAAAATTAGACCCAAACTCACCCAAGTAAACTATAACAAGATTCCTATATGTAATATTAAAACTTAAGCAAAGACATTAAATATAGAAAATACATATATTCTATCAATATTATATTTTTATGACCAGATGACTGACTCTTATGGGTGTTAACCTCAAAACCATGGTATGCTAGCAGTTGTAAAACAATATTTTGAGAAGGTAAAGAAAGAAGAAAAGCAAGAGAAAAAACAACTATAGGTATTAAATTTGAGAAGTCAGTGCAAAGAAAACATTTTATAAGAACAGAAGACAGTTTTATTAAGATTTGAACATTTAATCTTTGAAGCTATTAATCTAGAACTTTTTAATTCTTTTTGTAAACATTCCAAAGAAATTCACTTTACTAGTTGGCAAAAAAAAAAAAAAAAAAATCTAGAATCAATGACTATATCCTAACACATGCAATGTAGGTGTATATAGAAATTACTTAATTTGACCAGAAATAAAACCATATGTTTACAGCTTCATTTTCTTTAGGCAATCAATACAATGAATATGGAATTAGGAACAGATAATTTAAAGTAAATAAAGCAATATAAAAAACATACCTTTTGATGAGAGTTTGTTTCTTCTAATTTAAATCAATGGCAGTTATTTGTAAATAATATTATGTTTTCCACAGACAAAACTAGTTATCCCTCAGATTAAATAATAAAAAATTTAAAATTATATTAACTACAGAATATTCCATTTTATGAAAATTTACACTTTTGCCTCAAAAAATATTGCCTGGGTTGGGGGTTGTGGCTCAGTGGTAGAGTGCTTGCATTTGCCTAGCACATGTGAGGCACTGGGTTTGATCCTTAGCACCACATAAAAATAAAAGGTATTAAAATTCTGGGTGATATTAACATACCACTGTCAGAATGAATGAGAAAATGCTTTCCCCTCCAGAGTCCTATCAAGAGTATGTTAGCTAACTTAGGAATTTTGCCAATGGAGAGAGAAAGAAAATGATCTTTCATCTGCAATTTTAATTGACATTTCTCTTTTTTAATGAGTGAAGTTAACGATCTTGCTTTTTATTAATAGCAAATTTTATTTCCTTTTTCTATGTTTAGAAAGAGTTATGATTTTGTCAATTTCCATGTTAGGAAGGATAGCTCTTTGTGATATGAGCTGTAAATATCTCCCTTAGTTGTCTTTTTTAAAAGTTTATGATGCTTCTTTCCATAAAAAGATTTTTATGTAACAAAAAGTACAAGTGAAATAATTTATGACTGGGGATTTTGAGTCATGAAAGGTTAGATAGTTCTTGCTAACTCCAGATTTGTAAAGAAAAAAATTTCAAGTTTTCTTATTTAATGGTTGTGCTATTTTTAAAAAATATGTTTGGTACATATGGAATTTATCATGGTATATGAGGTAAGGCAGGGATATTACTTATTTATCTATATAACATTTATTGACTATTTCTTTTTCCCAGTGATTTGAGATTATGTCCTCTTGATACATTCAATTTCTGTATGTATCTGAGTGTACTTACTTTTGGGCATTCTGTTTTGCTAATAGAACAGTATGATTCTCTTAAATTATTTAGGCTTTTAAAAATGCTTTAATGTGTTTTAGTGCTGGTCCCACTTCTATGTTTATTTTTTTTCCACTAAATTTAGCATCAGGTGATACAGCTTAAAACTGTTCAGTTTTCACTGAGAGTTAGTTAAACTTACAAGTTAATTTATACAATAATATGGTCCTTCTATTTGTAGAAAGGCTATTTTTTTTGCCTTCAGTGGTATTTTAATTTTTATTTTTAATAGGTCTCACATTTTTATTGGCAAACATATTAATATATTTTTGTTGCTGCTATATATAAAATTGTTTCTTTCATTAAATCTTTCAAAAGATTGTTTGAATATATGTAGACTACTGATTTTTGTATGTTGATTTTGTACATGGTAGTCTAATTGAGCTATCTTACTGTTTGTAGTAGCCGTTAATAAAATATCTTGAATCTTCAAGAAGAAAAAAAAAGGAGTAATTATAGTTGCATATGAGTCAGCTACCAAAATATTTAGTGCATCATATTTATATAATAATAAATTGGAAACCCAAAAGACCAATAGGTGACTGGCCAAATATTATTATAATACCCCTAGATAGTGGTTTACTATGGAATCATTAAAATTATATAGTGTAAGAATACTTAATATAAAAAAATGAAACATTGTTGAAAAGGAAAAGCAAGTTACAAAATACTATAAAAGTGTGATCCTATCTATGTGAAAGAGAAAAATTGTGTGCATTTGTATGCATTTCTGTGTGTAACTTGTAAATTGAATAAAGATGACACATTTTGGAAAACAAAAACAAAAACAAAAAAGGTATTGAGTCTACCTACAACTAAATAATAGTAATTAAAAAAGAAAAATATATTGCCTAAATTTTCTTTTTATCTCTCTCGTTATAAACTGCTAGTGTCATTTAAAAAGACATTTACCCAAAAAAGTAATTCTGAAAATCTGATGTGATAGCAAGTTATTAATTCTCCCAATAAAGCTTCTTACCATGCAAACACACATGTGGATACATGTTTACCACTATCTTATCTATTCTTGCTGGAATCATCGACTTAAAATGGTATAGTCTGACTGTGAATGAAGGTTCCACAAGATCAAATGCTACCTGATATAAATGAAATGAGACCTTAACCTTGGACTTACACTTACACATTTAAAAGCCTAAAAACAATGCTAAAATATAATACTTTTATTTTAAAATTCAAATCTGTTCTAAAATAGTGCAAAAATATTTTTATTAAATATAACAGGTATAAATATAAATCACAATTTAGACTTACAGCACATACGACAGATTTTCTCATCTAAATAACTATGTGGCATAATGTGTTTCCTTGGCTTAAATAAATAGTGCAGACACTTCTCTTGTGATCTGCAATGACTTGTGGGAATTTAGTTAAAACTATGGAGAGAGATTTGTAAGTGAATAATCTGGAAAAAGAAAAGAGAACCGGCTGGAATTCTTAGGTTTAAAATATTCTCCCAGAAATACTTCAAAATATTTGCTTATGAAAAGGTGGAAACTACAATGAGGTCATATTTTTTGAACTCTTAAAATAATTTCATGGCAGTTCTGGAAAGATGACCTATGCAGCAGTATACAGTCTGTTAGAGCAAATAATTTCTGCAATATAGCAAACAAGATAGGAGGATAAATAGTCTTAATTTATCACCTGGTTTTAACCTGGAAAGTTAATTCTATAAAGAGTTCAGATTATGTCATAATCAACCATTTAATACATGTTCAACAAAGCAACAAACCTAAGACCCTTGGCAAGAAAAGGGATAGAATAAAATATATAAATCATGTATCACTGAGGGCAGGGGATAGAAATATTATAAGCAGGGCAGGGTCCTTAATTGCAACAATTCCACGTACAAACTATCTGATGAACCAGACAGCATGTGGTCACACACCCCAGACGCATGATCAACATCTTGATTGGACAGGGTGCAGCATGATCATTGAGTATCTCACTCTGGATGAAAACTCCCCTCCCTAAAAGTCATTAGGCAATAGCTTTAAAGGCACCTCCAGCAACACCATATAAATTCCTCCTTAGACAGCAGCAACTCTGGGGCAACCGACTTGGGATCCTTCTCTGTGAGAACTTTACTTCCTGTTTAAAAAATAAATTGTTACTCTCACTCTGCACTGTCCATGGGTCTCATTCTTCAGATCCACAGAAAAGAACCTATACCTCATCATCTTCAAAAGGAACTTTAATAGAAAAGAGAAAAAAATTACACCTACTTATCCAAGGCCTAGAAATTTGTGTAAAGGTATGATTACTAAATAAACAATATATTGAGAAAGTTATTGATTATAGATTATTAAAAATTGTGTATATTCTATGAACATAACACTGTATTGAGGTCATATGATGAGATACTCACAGAATGATTGTAAGAAGGTTCCAGTATCACAGGTAATGACATTTTCCCTTGAAGATTCAGTTTTGTTAAATAAAAAATCTTTTCCCCCACAATCTTTTCTTTTTTCATCCGATGTACACCATAAAGTCTAAACCGAACTGCATAATTTCCAATCATCTCAGATTCAACATGATTAAATTTGAATGTTTCTGTGAAGACAGGGCATGGTCCTCTCTGGATGCTGGTTTTTGCTCTCTGTTTCTTTATAGGTAGAAGAACAAGGTGTACTTGCCATGAGTTGCCACCTGTCCTGTTATATGTTGGGATGTCTGTGACAGCTGTCACTGTTACCAAAAGCTTCTGTTCTTGTGAGTCATAGTCAAAAGTCACATCCAGTGTGCCATATTTAGCTTCTGGCTCAGGATCAAAAGGTTTAGGAAGCTGTGAAGATGATCCTTGAGCTGACATATCCTAAGAAAAGCAAATTTAAATGTTTTCAGTTTTTAACTCTATTATTTAATCTAGCATGGAAATAAATACCTGATATTTCTTCAGGAAGATGATGTGAAAACAATTTTAATGTTCCCTCACAGAAAAAGTATAATTAGCAGTCAACTACAATCAAAAGGGTCAGAGTGATAGAAATAGTAAATTAAACTATTAGTTTATTACTAATAGTAAATTAAAACAATTATTAAATAAAGACACATTTAAAATGTAATATACAGCATTACCATTTTGAGAAAGTTGAATATATGTTTTACAAATGAAAATTTAAAGTATATACTTTATTGTATATTTCTATTCCTTTAGTAGGATATTACTAAATTTTACCTTAACACTATAAAGAATGCAATCAGCAGCTCAATATTAAACTGGAGAGTAAGTGCACACAAAGTATAATGCTTTTGAAAAATTTGTTTCCATTTTTAGAACTTGTTCTACAATTCCCCATATATAAAAGAACATATTATTTAGATTTTAAAACCAAAAGGGGAAAAAAACCACAGGAAATATGAAATATGAAAAAACCACAGGAAGTACAAAAAGGCCTCAAAATATTTTTGCAGCTAAGTATTCTCCATATTTCAGACCATATTCACTTTAATTGTTAACTAGAATTAAAAACAACATAATTTTTCAATATTACCTATGGTTGAAAAGGAAGAATACACCATTTTAAAAGTTGAAGAAATACTGGAAACTGTCCATACTAATTATGATACTAAAAGAAATTATAACCATTAATTGTCTCAAATTCCTGCCAGTCTAATTATCTGGCATACACTGGGAATTTAACACAGTTACCAACAATACCAAAGCCAGATTTCCAACCTTAACTATGTCACATTGTTCCCTTGAGGATTTTAATAAATCTCAAATAATATTCATTTTAAAATGTGGACCAATTTTATAATTTTCTTAAATTTTCTAAGCATGCATTTAGTGCCTACTGTGGCAATGAGTACTACTGCCCCTCAGTCTTCCTTCTTTCATTTACTCTGAAGAACTCCGAGTTGCAGCTAGAGACCCAACCCATGAGTCATACCTCAGAGCTTCCCCCCTCTAGTGCACATGTCTATGAACTCAGCTTTGGCTGTTTGAGGCAAACAGAAGTTATGTGTCAAACATCCAGGTCAGATTTTATAAAGGAAGTTACATGCCCAACTAACTAGCTCTTCCCATAGCAGGTACACAATATGTGGGGGTCAGCTTGCACCATGAGTACTATGACACTACCTGACGGGATGGCAGAGTAATAAGACAAGGACCTGGGCCTCCCTCTAAAAGAGGCAGAAAACAAAGCCACCCACTTACACTGTTCTGTCATTTAATGAAACTAAAACAAGATTTTGTGTATTTAGCCAATGTATTTGCAGTATGTGTGGGGATGGCTCTTTGTTACAGTAGCTTAAAATGTACCCTAACTATTGCAACTACTAGGTGCCAGCCCCTATTTTAGGTAGGAAGAACTCCCCTTTCTGTAGAAAGGAAACAACTTTGAGTTTGATTTTATAAATTTTATACAGTAGTTGGGATTAGATATGGAAAAAAAGGATGACTAATGAGCAATACTTGGGGAATGGAAACAAACTCAAAGAATTTAGTTATTTTATGTAGTGTAAGTAAATCAGGGTAAACATATTCTTGGTTTGTTAAAAAAAAAAAAAGACCCACCTTTTGGAGGAACCTGTTTTAAAGTATACCACTTCATAACTGGTGAAGATTATTAATGAAATATCTTGGTATTTGAATTAAATACTTCATAAAATAGCATGATGATATCTAGGATTTCTCAGGCAATAAAATTTTTCATGTAGTCCTAAATATCTATTTCTGAATTTTGTTTCTCTGATGCCTCTCTAATTTTTGTCTATTTTTTTTCCCTGAGCATTTCCAACGTTAAGACTATGAACTCACAGTTTAAAAGGGTATAACCTTTACAGGTAAAAACTACTATTTGCACTCTTCAAACAGGAAAGTAGTAATCATTCCCTTTCAAGGTGCCTGGATCAAAGTTTTAGAAAACATTTAGCTAGCAAAAGAGATGCATAAACTCAACAGAGTTTATGAACTCCTTGCCACAGAATTCTTCTGTGCCTTCTCTTTTAGTTCAATCGTGTACATAGACAAGACTCTAATATAGCTAGAGCCTGAATTAACCAAGAGGAAACACTTTTCTAATTGACACATATTATCAATTATAGGGTTACAATAAATTTGAAAAATACAATTTTTATACTAACATTCTATCCTATAATTGCATAGGCTATTAACATCCTATATCAAAATATTTATGCAATTCAGTTTTGCTATATTGTTTGAATATATTCTGTGATGCTATAAAAGACAAAACGAAGAGGAAACTCGAAAGAAGTGTTAACAAAAATAGCAAGTTAGCAGCTTCTGAAATATGGGTTAACTATAGATAATGAGTAAGGAAAGCAGCTTGAGAGACATAGGCAGAATTCATAAGATATATTAAAGCAGTAATTAATAACTATAAAACATACTAAAGGTAGATGAATTAAATAAAAAATGATGGAACAAATGACTATTACCTATAGAAAGGGATGGAAAACCCCAGCCATGAAAATATTATCTCTGATATGAGAGCTTTGTCTCCCATGTTTTCTACTTAGGAAATGCAGATTAAAAACCTGTATCTATTTAGCATGCTCAATGGCAACATTCAGTGGTAGCCAGGTGTACTTGCTTTTAAATCTCTTCCATAAAGCAAGTGTGTACTGCTGGGTCTTGGTATCCTTATATAAATCTCTACTTTGGTCTTTGTTACCACATGATAAATAGGAATGTTGATGGAACACAGACAGTGGAATAGGATGTATTGGCATTGCAAAAAACACGATGTGGTCTTGCTACCTATACCTAATGACATCCTTTATTGACATGAGGTAAGTGTGTCCACCTACCTCACCATACTTCTTTTGCTTCTTGCTTTGTATCTGAAATAGATTAAAATACTCACACACGAGCACAAGTACACACACACATGTAATTTAAGCATCTTAATTTGGTCTGAGTCCTTGGGGATGGCTTGCCTGGTGGTATGTTTAGAGGATACCACTGCATCCAAGTAATTTCCCACACAACAATTTAGATTAAGAACAGCAATATAAAAACAGTTGTTAAGAGCATCATTTTTGCCAGACAGACATGAGTTTGACTTGTAGTTCCACTATTTAAGGACTGCATGTACTTGGGAAAATTGCTTAACTCTCTCAGTCTTAATGTTTTCATTGGTGAAACAGAAATATAACTTTCTGAAGATATGCTTGGTAGAGCTAAATGAGCTGACTATGTAAAGTTCACAGCCAAATTCCTAGCACAACTGTGACAGTTATTATTATTATTAATTCTAGTTTAGGCTTCACTGTTAAATTGCTATACAGTTTGAAAAACCACAGAGCAGTTGTCTTAATTTTGTTTATGTGATAGAACACAAACATTCTTTGTGGAAAATCATAAAACACTAATATATTAAACTTAAAATATCAGTGTAGAATTTACTTCTAGGTCAGATGTTATACTATAACATCATCATGTTATACTATAACATCAGAAATATTAGAAAAATATTAGCAAAATGCTTTTTTTAAATTATAGAGGAAAAACCCCAAATTAAGGAAATTCTACCTACAGCTTAATTATTCTGTGGATTGGGAAATGACGTTCATTACTTAATTTTGACAGCAGAGCCAAAAATTCACCTAGAAAGAGCACAGACATACACATTCAATAGTACTGAGTATTGTCAGGAATAAAAGTTGTAAAAGCCTGCAATCTCAAACTTTGAAAAAAAAGTAAGTCCTAAAAACAAATCTTTTTTAGAATAATGGCAATACTTTGAAATAGCAAAAATCACTTTTGTTGTTATTTTCACATTTTTGTTACAAAAAAGTGACTTAAATTTAACCAACTAACCACTCTGGATACATGATATCATGAATTCAAGTTGCATTAGTAAGGCTGACCATCATTTATCCCTTTCATAGTCTACGAATGAAAATACAATAAAATGATTTAAAAAACTTGTAAAACATTAATAACAATAAAATCCAAATAAATAAATAATAAAAATATAAACTATAACCTTGAGATGAATGAAAAAGGTAAATAATTCCAGAATGTTTTACATAAAGTGTTTAAACCACCACCACCACCACCACTACCACCACCACCCATTTTTAATTATCCATCTTCCTTTGGTGGCAGAAGGTAGCTGAAGACTAGTTGGGACAGCCTTGATCAGACTAGCTTAAGAATGGAAACTGGTACCATAAGCTACAAAAGGATAAGATAGTGATAAAACCCATTCTTCTTACCAAAAAGAAAAGCACAGGATTATTATCTTCCAAATAACATCCATTTTTAAACTTATATGTGCTTTACTTACTTCAGGGCTCAGAACTGCAGTGCTGTCACTTGGAACATCTTCTTCGTATCCTTTATTATGGTAACTTTCTATTTCATGACCTGTGCTTCCTTCACTTGGACACTTGTTATATGAGCATCGTGGACTATTGCTGCAGTGGGAAAATTCACATTTACCATCCCCAATTTCTGAAGGTGTACATGAGAGATGGGGAGAACCACTGTCATCCTGATATGGTGGTGGCTGCAATTCATCCAGTGGGGGTGTTCTTCTCATTCTTTGAATGCAGTTTCCTGATAATGATTAAGAATCTGGTCACTGTTTCCAATTAGCCTCAAAATGCAGTACAGTCTACAATAATTGTAAATAGTTTAAAAACACTGGATTAAAATATTTATGGAAATGAAACTATTAGATTTACTAAAGGAGTTTCCTTCCTCCCTAGTTCAGGTGCAGAAACAAAATAATCTGGTTCCCACTCCTCTCTTCCTGCAAAGATCAGTAAAAATAAGTTATAAACTAAGAGAGGTCCTGTTATACACCATAAAAATAAGTTTTTGTTAAATAGTTTTTTTTTTTAAGTTTGGTTCACTCTCTCAAAACAACTCCAACAGCATACATACTTCATCTATTCCCTGTCATCTGTGGCCTCTTAGCCAAAGCAATAAAAATATGGTAGGCTAAACAAACATAAAACCCTCATGTATTTTTTTTAGTTATTGAGAAGAACTTAAACCTACATTCAGTTTAGCAGTGTCAGGATTGTTCTTTCACATCTATCCTGGATCTAGAATCCTAAAATGAGGTATCCTATATATCAGACCCAATCCCTGTTTGCTACTCTCCATCACACAAAAAATGAGAGTTATGCTGTCTTTTCTCCATTACATGTCCCCATTCCTTGAGTCTGCAGTCCTCCTAAGCATGGTTCTATCTGGTCTACATGAGGCATCTCCAATTCCAGTGATAACTTGAACCAGTGTCTTTCACTTTTAAATGATCCTTTAAATTTTTACCTCAGTGATTAAGAATAAACCTATCTGTGAACAAGGCTGGAGGTGGAAGTGGGAGGGGGATAGGGAGAGAGTCCAGAACACAATATAAAAATAGCTGAGTCTGTGCAGATAAATTCTGAATGCAATACCTAATATTAAATTTAAACATTGTTCTTTTTCTTTTTCAGTGCTGGGGATGCTCATTTTTATTTAATGGACTGTGCATCTCTTTCCACGAATGGGACCCTCTCTGACAAAAGCAGCCTGTATAAAAACTGTCATGGAGTTCAACTCCACTATTCAACACAGTTCCTGTGTTTTTCTTAAGATTAACTTTACATAAAAACTATAAGCCTCATTTAAAAGTGAAAGATATTTCATTTTTCAAATAAAAAATATTAGTTTGTATTAACAGCAAAAACTTACATATTTGATCTAAAGCCCTAAATCTGAATAAAGAAAACTGTCTAGTGAGTATAGTAAACTAACTATACTATGAGTTAATACTGTGAATTAGAATACTAACTAAACCAATATCCTCATGTCCTTTAAAAATGCATAATCATGAATTAAATTAAATGGCTATACTTAAATATTTACTGTATCAGAAGTAAATTAAAATTTCACAATGTAGTGGTTCTAAGGAGTCACTGCACCATTTTTTCCTTTACCTTTGTTCTGAGAAAAGAGATGATCTTTCCCAGAAGTCTCAGCATACTGCCTCACAGATTGCCTGGACAGAAGTGGGTCACATGCCTATTCCTAAACCCATCACTGGTAGGAGAAATGGGATTACTATAATTGGTTTAAATTAATCAGAAGCCATAAAAAATTTGAAGGTAGGGATGGCGTAAGGTAACTGATCATAAATATGTGGAAAAGAGTAGACAACATAACAATGGAAGGTCTAAGAAGGAGGAAGACAGAGAGGATACTGGCTAGAAAACAAATATGATCCAGTCCTTGCCTTCCTTATCCCTCAATTTGGCAATATGGTGTGAGTTTTTAATCTTTTTTTAAATTTAATTTTGATTCATTGAACACAAATGGAGTACAGCTATTGTTTCTCTGATTGTACACAAAGTAGAGTCACACCATCTGTGCAATCAACAGATTTATGAAAAAATGTTCAACATCCCTAGTTATAAGAGAAATGCAAATCAAAACCATCTTAAGATTTCATCTTACCCCAATTAGAATGTCTTTTATTAAGTTTTTAATCTTGATCAAAATACTTTTTCTCTCTGTGGCTCTCCTACCTTCCAATAACTTTTCTATAATAATCCTTCCCTAAATTTCCTTTTGCTGTTACCAGCATGGTATAATTTATGTGGTAATAATGATATACTTTCTTTCTATTATTTTTTATTAGACCCCTGCCCAGTTGCTAGCCAACTAGAGTGTATTTTCACAACTAAGCTCCTGTCATCTGGTTCTTGTTTAGATTTAGTGTAACTCTTGATTTAGAGATTAAGGCATGAATTATACAAAGTAAGTTTGTGATATGTCAATATGCTAACTAGGCTCACTGAGTAGACTCACTACTATCTTTTAGATTTGGAGGAAACAATATTATGTTAAAGTTGTAGCCAGAATAAAAATTTTATTTTGGCCACACTACATCCTCAAAATTTTGAAAATAATAATGCCCCACTCTTATCTTCACTTTTGTAATTTACCTTCAAAGCACAGAACATGCTAATGTATATGGAATTCAAATTTCACCAAAATATATAGTCATAAGAATTTTCCTTTTTTAACTTTTACAATTATCTTTTCATATTCTACATGGCAACTACTTCCTGGTTGTCTACATAGAGTAAAAACTAAGACTTGGCTTACATTTAATTGATACTGGAAAAAGTTTAAGACAACTTTTATAAAGTAACATAATTTATATTATTATTAAATTATACAGTAGAACTTTCTAGTGGGACTAACCAAACACCAAAATGATAATGTCCTCTCATTACTTTAAGTTTTGCTTTACTACTTAATTTTATACCCTTATTTAATGGAAATGATATGTCCATAAAAGGGTCCAACATGGATAAATCAAAGAATTCTAATTTGTCCTCTGTATACTGCATAGCACCTATAGAACATTATGCATTTGTATGCAGAATATGACCAAGAGCTGTTAACCTTATGTTTTAAGACAGTGGAGAGAACCACAGAGCTCTAAAAAATGGTGGATATTCACAACTGCAGAATTCACTTTTCAAGTACCTGTGAAAATTTGCCAAAATTGACTATACGTTGGATAATAAATTAAGGTTCCACACATTTTACAATATTAGAAGCACAAAGAGGTTGTTATCTGACTGCTGTGGAATTAAACTGGAAATCAAACAAAAATATTAGTAAAAAATCTATAGAAAACAAGACAAAAATAACTAAAAATTAAAACATACTGTAAATTACCCATGAATCAAAAGAAATAGCAATTAAAATTAAATTATATAATGAAGAGAAGATTTAAAATAATCTACATAAATACTTGTGGGATGTGGCTAAAGCCATGCTTAGAAGAAAATTTTAAGTATATGTATTGTGGGTAAGGGGGGCTTGTAAAACAGTGATGACCTAGGCATCCACTGGAGGACATTTCTAAAGAAAAAATCATCAAATTAAACCCCAAGTAGGGGGTATGAAATAATAAAGAGCAAAAAATAAAGTAAAAATATGCATACATTAGAAAGCATCAGCACTCCAAAATACAATTCATTGAAAAAAACAGCTAAAATTGATCAACTGGCAGAAGAGAATAGTCAGGAAGAAAAAGATGAAATAAGTTACTAATGTCAGGAATAGTATTGAGAACATCATTTCAAATCCTACAGACATTCAAAAGATATTGACATTTCCCCTTGTCCATCCCCCCTTTGAAATTCAGTCCTAATGCTATTGAGTAGGGCAGAGGAAAGCAGGGGTCTTCACTGGTGGTGGCATGGAAGCTATAGTGGCCCAGAGAAGTATGTCAAAGCCCAAGGGGGATAAGGAAGATGCCTATCTGTGTGGGAGCAGTGTGCTATTCTGGAACCCAAGCAACATAAGAAGCACGTCCATGGCCATATGGGAAGCAGGACAGCCCAGCATACAGTGTCAGAACCCAAAAGGGATGAGAAAGGCCTTCATTTCAGGGAGTGGCTGGAAGTGAAGTGTCTGAGCTCAAGAAGGAGAAAAGGGCAATGGAGGTATCCCTACACAATGTGTTGGAGCCCAAGCAGGGTGAGAAAGATCCAGTGAGGGAAGTCAGCATCTTAACAGGATTAGGAGGTTCCCCAAGGAGGGACAGCCTGGCCTGGAGCAGCAGACCCCAGACAAAGTAAAGAGTTCGTCCAGACTGAAGGAAGTGAAGTCACCATCTGAGAAGGTCTAGAACCATGGAGCCAGGTAACTGGTATTGAGTCCTGAAAGTCCAGTTAGGGTGAGGAGCGTTTCCATGCAGAAGGGTACCTGATGAAAGGTATTAGAGCATGAGAAGGGTGAGGTGTGTATCTGTACAGAAAGGCAGCCCATATAGGAAATAAAAGCCCAAACAACACAGGGGGGTGTCCATGTGTGAGGGTAGTCTGGAAGTCAGGTTGGAGCCTATTACCATTTAGATATGAGGTGTTACCCAAAAGTTCATGAGTTAGAAAATGCAAGAAAATTGAGAGGTGCAATTGATAGGGGGCAGACAGATGTGAGTGAGGTGAATAGAATATGAAGTTAAGAGAATAATTCTATAGAATGGGCCCACTGGGCTGACCCCCACATGCTTTCTTTTCCAGGAAGCAATTTACCTGCAGCCTGCCAGGTCACATTTCTCAGCAAACTACCTGCTATGTGCAAAGGAAATACAGGCAGGAAATAATGTTGATAAGAGGAACCCAAGTTACTCTGAAGGGAAAGACTTTTGTGGTCCTTTTCACAGACCAGATCCCAAAACTCAGGGAGATGAGCATAATTCCTCTTAACCATAGAACCTGTAAGAATTTATGGTTAAGAATCCAATTAGAACCAGTCAGCATGGGCCAAGGTAACCTAGAGTTGTCATGGCAGTGGAAAACTTGGAAGTCTGATGTCATCCTGCTGTCAGTCAAAAGTCAAGAGGTAGGCCTGGAAACTTCTCTGGGATCCCCAATAAAACTGAAGTGCAGGAAAAGTGTGCCAGGCTTCTCCTCTCTAAGAGGACCCACACTCTCCCTTGAGAGTATCCCCCTTTTCCTATCCCTTCAATAAACTCATGTCCATTACTCTGAGTGACATGTCTGAAATGTTTCTGACTTGATCACTAGAACAGAGGTTTGAAGAAGGGGTAGTCTTCACGCTGCCTCAGTTTCCTGGAAGGCCCCAGCCCTATTACACTATCAGGTCCCCTCCTGCATTGCAGGAGTTCTATCTCTTCTTACTTAAATAAATCCTACTTTATTAACTCTTCTCTTTTGTTATTTTCCATTATTTTATTCTTCACATTTGCCAGACAGTAATCCAGAAGAAAATTGGCTTTCAGCCTGCACAAACCACATCTGTCAGCAGAAGCAGTGAATCTAGTTTTATCTGAAAATTCCAGTTTCAAAATGATTGGCCTATGACAGCCTTAACCTAATCTCTGCGCATTAATTCAGTTGAAGGAATTAACTGGGTGGTAACCGCAGGTAAGTGGGTCTCTGGTAAGTGGAGCTCTTTCTCTCTGCTTCCCAGTATCATGTTCTGAGTTGCTTTACTCCATCACACCCTTCCACCATGATATTCTGCTTGACCTTTGGTCCAGAGCAATGGAGTCATCTATCTATGGGCTGAGACCTCTGAAGCTGTGAGCCAAATAAACTTTTCCTCCTCTACATTGTTTTAATCAAGTCTTTTGATCACAGTGATGAAAAAGCTAACTAAATCAGAGCCTAAAAGGGGCGAGGAAGGCAAATATGCAGGGAAAAGGGAGTCTTGGTTCACAGTGCTGAACTCAAGGAGGAAGTCAGAGCTTATAGAAACAATGTGGGGCAAACTGCCCTGGGGTATTAGAGCCTATGCTCTCAGGGTCATGAGGATACCCACAAGTGAGAAAAGCTGCATGGGATATCAGAACACAAAAGGAATGTAAGCAGAGAGGTGGGAGGGCATGTGTGCTGACTGATCAGATAAGTAAAATACAGTAATACGTTAAGATTAATGGCAGTCAGGTCTCTCACTGTTAGAGAAGGGTTTATAAATATGGGAAGGGAAAAAACTAGATCCAGTTCTGTGATGTTGAATTAGAGATATCAAAGTGAACTCATTAGTTTTTAACTATTCATATAAATATAGTATAAATGTGTATGTGTATGTGAGTATACTTATATAGGCACTTATACATAAATACCCTAGCTTCGTCCACTGAGATTTAAGACCACCACCACCTCAGTAGTGATGAGCATACCTAGACTCAGATCTTGGCTTCTGAATCTATTCTCCACCATAAAGAACCAGGATTCCTTGAAGAAATGGCTAATCCACAGTTAGGCTCAGGAAAGTATAACATGAGATTAGAGAAACTGGTTGTGCTGAAAGTAAGGTCATGTTTAAGAAATCATGAGGATATGTCAAAAGAACAAGGAAACTTGGAGAAGCATTTCCCCTCCAGCCCCAACCCCTAGCAAATTCCACTAACAATTTGAGCTTCAAAGTAACTACAATAGTATATAACTCACTGAAGAAAAGATATATATGAGTAAACTGAAGGATTTCTGAGGAACAAGATACATCCATAATTTCAAAGTAACTTTCCATAAGTTATTAATTACAAGGGGAAACTTTAGAGTGAAGAAGTCTGATAGATGCCACCTTAATGAAGAAAGCAAAAGAACATTATGAGAAGGAACAAATAAAAATTCTGCATTACCTGAGAAGATGCAATGAAGGGCATACTTTCACAAAACAGAATACCTGCATAGAATAACTCCAAGACCTATCAAAATGAACCCAGGAAAAGTATGCAATCTAAAATCCATTATAAAAATTCAATCTATAATTGAAAACCTCCTCAAAAAGAAAATTCCAGGCCCAGATGAATTCACCTCTTAAGGTAGACAAAATGCCATCAATCTTACATAAAGTATTTCAGGTGATGATCAAAAGAGAGAATATTTCTTAAATTATTTCAGAAGCTAGCTAGCATAACCTTGACACCAGGACTTGATAAAGTATTTTGCAATGCAAAGAAAAAAAAAGGCAAAAAAAGAAATCAGAAAGTCCCTCTAGTTAACATAGATCCAAAAACTCTACACACAATACTGGCAAACCAAACCCAGGGTCATATAAGCAGGGCACTGCATCACAACCAAATTGGGTTTACACTAGGAATATGGGGTTATTCTACATGGATTTAACATTCAAAATATAATAAATCTAACTGCAATGGAAGAATAAAGATAAAAAAATGATAATTGTAACAGCTTTTAAAAAAGCATTTGATAAAATTCACTATCCATTTGTGATAAAATCTCTGTGCACACTTAGAAGGCAATCTCCTTTTTTTCCTAAAGGGATCTACAAAAGTCCTACAGTAAACATCATATTTAATGATGAAATGTTGAAAGTTTTACCTCTAAGATCGGGAATGAGACAAGGATCATCACTTCTATTCAATAATGTACTGGAGGTCCTAGTCAATGCAATAAGTCAAGAAAAAAAAGATGTAAACCAATTGGAGATAAATAAATAAATCTGTCATAGTCTCAGATGATGATTGTGATGTAGAAAACCAAAAATAATTTAAAGATAATCTATTAGAAACAATTACAATTCAGCAAGGTCCACAGGATATGAGATCACTATATTAAAAATCAACTGAATTTCTACACACATGAAATGAGCAATCAGAAGATTTAAAAACTATCCCAATATAATATTATCAGATAATATCAAATACCTATGAATAGATCTAAGAAACCAGCTTGCTTTATTTTTCCAGTTCTTGAGTTTATAATTAGAATGTATACTTTTAGAAATCACTGGACTCCACACTGGATTACTAATCAGTGGCTATATGGCTTACGAAGAGATAGTTGGAAATAAGCAGAGTTTCCTTTCTTCAGCAACAAGGTATCCCAAAGGAAAAGCAGATACTTGAAAATTATAGGCTTGGTAAATGCCTTCACTAGTTTAGCCAATGCAAAGGCTAAAATGGTTGAAAATAATGCCAGATTATCATAAACTTAATTAGATGACTTCAGTTGCAGTTACCACTCTAGATGGAGTCTCCTTATTGAGCAAATTAAGGTGGCCTTGTTATTTTGAGATGAAGCTTTAAGATAGCAAGTGAATTTTTCTTTGTAACAATCCAGAGAGAAAAGAAGTTAAGGTTGTTTTCACTTGGCAATATATCTATTGTCCTGCTTTAGGGAAACAAAGTACTCTTATTCTATGCCCCAGTCTGTTCTGACTTTGGCTGCCTCAACTTTCCATGCTACATCTCCTTGGATAATAGTAAATTTAGGACAAGAAGAGTAGAAGAGTTGAAGGATGAAGTGCCTTGGGGTAAGATGTCATTTGAGATGGAACTGAGAACTAAATCTCATGAGGAGGTGTGTGTGTGTGGGGGGGGTTGTCACCTCAATAAAGTTCCTGAGGACCCAAGGAAGTGATGGAATGTTCCTCTCAAAGTCAAAGAGGATTTATTACTCCTTGTCGATCTCCCACAAAGGAGACAATAGGCTTGTTTAGTCTCTACATTTTGAAAGAAGCACTTTACCTATTTGATTATAGAGCTCTGACTCACAAGTAAGATAAAAAGCTATCATCTTTGAATAGTGCCCAGGGCAAGCAAGATACGTTTCTCCAAATGACTGAGGAGAGTGGAAGAAGTTCTACACTTGACCACTGAGACCTGGCAAACCAAATGGTGCTCAAATGTCTGCAGTAGGTCCTGAGGTAAAGAAGTATCACTGGCAAAGTCTAATGGTTGAGTTGCAGTGGAAGTCTCTAGATTTTTAAAAATTATTTTTTCTTTTTGCACCTTTAACTGCTTATTAGAAAACAGAGGTCAGATTATTTTTGTACCGTGCCTTGAAACCTTAATTTCTGCTTGGTTTATTTTCCTGATAATCTGGAATAATCCTTGCATCATCTCATTTATTGGGTAGCTGTCAATGATCTTGGCTGGATGTAAGAACTCAAGAGGAGAATGATTGGAGTACAGTGGCCTGGAATTGCTCTTAGGATTAGAAAATATTTACATACTCAAAAAATTAAAAGACAAGTGTGCACCAAATATCATAATTTCTAAAATTTAACTCCATATATATCAAATTGAATTCTTTGTAATGCAGAAAAAGTTTATAGATTTTATAACAACTGCATTTACTCTACCTCAATTTATAATCTCAACATTTACCATTAACTTGTATTTATTCCAGGACTAGCATCAAGAATTTCCACAATTGAGTTCAGCATGACTTCTCTCCAAATGAATTTCTAATCCCTGTCCTTAATCACAACACTTTTTGATCAAGAGATTTCAAATGTTTCACTATCATATACTTGTCAGGTTCTAATTCAAACTCCCTATAACCTATATAGTATTATTATAATTAAAGCATTCTGATTTTGTATATTGTATTTTGTGAAAGCGTGGAACTAGATATTCTGTAGTTAAGTGTGGGTTAATACAGTTGGCTAGTTCATGATGCTCATGAGGCTAAGGCCATATGTTCGCTTCTCCAGTTGTGTTCATTATATACCATATTAAAAACTACATCATTAATTATGCCCAGAAGAGGACTTAGCTTTTCTCAGTTTCTGGGGACAAAATATTTTCTTCTTGTATAGTATTACAGTTCTATAGAATCAGTTCTTTAGTCTTTAAATGTCTACACATCACATTCAGGACAATATCCTGTTTTCTATCATGTTCTAAAAAAGCAGCCTCAGCAATCAAGCCCCTCTTCCAGCTTCATCTCCCAGGGGGCCCCACCCAGGACTGTTACAGTCCTCAATCCATTCAAGGCAACATATTAGTAATTTCCTGATTGTGCCCTATTCCTTTATGCTGCATTTCATACATGCTCCTCCCTCACCCAGGATGTCCTTCACATTCTCCCCTCTTTTACTTAGATAATTTCACATAACGTCCTTCAAGAATCAGCTTAGTTGTTACTTCTTTGAAAGGTTCATTCTCTCTCATTGGTCCCAGTTTTATCACACATCCAAAAAACACACACTTACCATACACATTGGGCTAAGTATTTGTAATTGTTTCTACAACATTCTTTGCTTTTATCATTTATAAGGCATGGCAATTATTTTTTTAGATGTTGTAACTGTGAGCTCCCTGTGAAAGCAGGTACTCTTTTATCTCTGTACCTATAGGATCTCTGTACCTAGCAATATAGTTGGTAAAACAATGACTAAAATGCTTTGTTGAATAAAGGGCAAGATAATTCTTGAAGAGTTGTTTCTTCAAGAAGACTGGCAGGGCAGTGATATATCTGGGTCCATGAACTCATTTTTTTTTTGCTTTTGTTTTTAACATTAAGAAACAGAAAAGCAGAAGATATTGAAGGATGTTACTGCCTAAAGTTTTGAAACTTCTAATTAAAACATGTTAGATATATTCCATGATGTGGGAAAAAAATACAAGAAAATCACCACTAAAAATTTTTCCTTCTAAAAAACGAATGTGAAAAAAGTCTAACAAGAATAATTAAAATAGGGGCTGGAGTTGTAGCTTGGTGGTAGAGCACTTAACTAACATGCATTAGGCCCTGAATTGGCTCCTCAGCACCTCTTGCCATATACAGAAGTTAAAACAACCTAAAGCTGATATTATAAATCTAGAAATGGCTTAGGATTTCCTTCACGGGATACTGGAAGGTGTTCTGTTCACAAAATTGGCTACACAATTTAACGAGACGACATCTAGGAAATTCCTACTAGTGTTCCTGTTATAAAACTGACTTTGTTTATTTATTTGGTGCTGGGGAATCAAATCCAGGGCTTCACAGATGCTAGGCAAATATTCTACCACTGAGTTACACACCTAGTCATCTGATTTGATATTAAATATACTGAGTAGATATTTCAAATCCATTGTTATAAATATACTGAATTATACTAATAGCAATTTTTTTTTAGATCAAAGAAAGATTGTTATTTTTCATAGTCTCACAATACCAAACCAGAAAATATAGGGTTAAATTTATATTTTATCATCCTTAAAATAATGAGGGCAACTCAATATCAATAGTGGTAAGTAGGATTTCTTCTCTTTATTTTTTCTCAACTATATCATAGAAACTATAAGACTCTTGACAAGTTCCTTGTTGAATTTTGAAAGACTGTCTAGAATTATCATGTTAATTTTATGTATTTTATCAGTTATATCAATGTATCAGCTTATCATTTTATCATGTTCAAAAAACATTTAATTTTACCCTACAGAACATACAATGAATGATTAAAAAGAACATCAAGAAATTTTATTTTCTATCCAAGAAGAAGTAGATTAGCCTTATTCCTGTAAGAAACAATAAAACTGGACAAAATGTATTGAAGTAACTGTTTAGAGGCATGGGGCAACATTCAGAATGAGAAGGAAACTGGCCAGCTCTCTCCGCCTGCAGAAAACCAGAGACAGATCGGGGCAATAGAGTCTAGCTGAGCGGTGAAGGTAGAGAAGGGTTTGAGGCTGTTGAAATGGTCGGACACTGTGGATCAGGACAATGAAAAGAAGAAAGCTGTAAAGAGAAGGGAACCCACAAGCCTGTGTGAAGGTGCCCCATGTGTCCATGCCCCTCAGCTGGCCGTACTTGCACAGAGACAGAGCACCTGAGGCTCACCAGATAGCAACTGTTATGCACTGAGTTCAACACAGGGATATTAAAAGCCGATCGGTGCTGAGAGAAAGGCTGCGCTGCCAGGGGCAGGGGGATTCAGAATTCCTTCCTGCCATGGGGACTTGGAGCTTGCCAATAGATTAAGTCCTCAATTTTAAAAATCTACTTTACTGGGGTATAATTTATAGAAAATAAAATCTACTCATTTCAATGAGTCTTGACAAATGTATACAGTTAGGTAACGACTGCTGCAGTGGAGATAAGGAACATTTCCACATTCCAAAAAGTTCTCTCATGTTCCTTTATCTCCCACAAATTTAGCCCCTAAGTACTAATCCTTTTTATTTATTTTTTTTCTCCACTAAAATTATGCCCTTTTAAGAATTTCATACAAATGGAACCATTCAATGTGTAATCTTTTCCATTTGGCATCTTTCACTTTGCCTAAATGCTTCTGTGAGAAACTATGTTGCTATATCTATCAGGAATTTGTGATGTTTTAAATTGTCAATTAGTACTGCATTGTAGGGATACCACAATTCATCTATTCACTACTTTCCAAGTTGATGTACCATTTTGCATTCAAACCAGCAATGCAGGCTAGACACAGTGGTACATTTCTGTAATCCCAGCTACTCAGGAGGCTGAGGAAGGAGGATGACAAGTTTTGAGTCCAGCCTCACAGCAACTTAGGGAGACAGTGTGTCAAATCAGAATGACTAGGGATGTAGCTCAGTGGTAGAGCTCTTGCCTGTCATGTGTGGGGTCCTAGGTTCAATCTCCAGAACTGAAAACAAACAGACAAATAAGTGAAAACCCAAAAAAACAAAAACAACAAAAGTCAAACCCCAGCAACACATGAGAGACCCACTTGTTCCATATCCTCACTAGTACTTGGTGCTGCTAGTCTGTTCAAATTTTATCATTCCAGTGGGTGTGCAGTTATATCTCGTAGTGGTTTTATTTTGCATTTCCAAAAATGACTAATGATCTGAGCATCTTTTCATGTGCTTATTGGTCATTCAGAATCTCTGGTGAAGCATCTGTCCAAATCTTGCATAATTTAAAATCAAGTTGCAAGCTTCTTACTATTGATTAGTAAGAGTTCTCCATGCAAACTCAACACAGGTCCTTTATAAAACATGTTTTCCAATACTTTTTCAGTTTGTGCCTTGCCTTTTCATCTTCTTTTGAAAAGCAAAAGGTTTTTATTTAAATGTAGCCATCAAATTTTCTTTTATGATTTATACCTTCATATCATACTTAAGAAAATTGGTGCCTAATTCAAAATCACAAACATTTTCTATGTGTACGCCTAGTAACCATTAAGTTTTAGTTTTACATTTATGTATATGAACTTCCTGGAATTAATTTTTGTGCATGATATCAGGCTTGAGACATTTTCTTCCATGCAGATACCCAGTTTTTGCAGTATCACTTGTAGAAAGATTGAATTACCAAGGTACCTTGCTGAAAACAACTGGCATGCATGACGGCCTATTTTCTAGACTTTTTTATTTTTCACTGATCTATATGGCTAGCTTTATGCTAATACCATGCTCTGTGATTACTGAAACTTTACCCTAAGTTTGAAAACAGGTAGGATAAGTCCTTTAAATTTGTTCTTTTTCAAAATTATTTTGACTTTTATGGACACTTTAAAAACAAAAACAACAGACCTTAAAATAAAAAAGGTGGTGTGGGAGGGTGGGCTCTAGTTCAGTGTTAAAGAACCCCTGGGTTCAGTTCTCAGTATCATAAAATAAAAACAAAAATTCAGACTTTATTTTTTAGAGTGGTTTTGGGTTCACAGCAAAACTGAGGGAGCATTTCCATAAACTCTGCCCACCACATGCACAGCCTCTCCTTTCACCAGCACCTTTGACCAGTGGGATCCATCTCTTAAACTAGATGAAGCTACATCCACACATCATTATTACCCAGCCCATTGTTTACAATAGGGTTCACTCTTGGTGTACATTCTGTAAGTCTGGACAAATATGTAATGGCATCAATCCATAATTACAGAACCAGAAAGAATAGTTTCATTACCCGAAGAATTCTCTGTGCTCTGCCTATTCATTCCTCCTTTCCATCACCCTTGTGAACCACTGATCTTTAATTGTCTTAACAGTTTTCCTTTTCCAGAATGTCATACAGTTAGAATTATCTAATATATATAGCCTTTTCAAATTGGTTTCTCTCACATGGTAATACATTTTACATTTCTTCCACGTCTTTTCATGGCTTGGTTGCTCACTTCTTTTTAGTACTGAATAATATTTCACTGTCTGGATAAACTACAGTTTATTTCCACTCATTACTGAAGGATATCTTGGTTGCTTCCATGTTTTGGCAATTATGAATGAAGCTGTTACAAACAGCCATGTGTAGGTTTTTGAGTAGACCTAGGTTTTCAAAGTGTTTGGGTAATATCAAGGAGTGTGAATGTTGGGTTGTATGGTAATGGTAATGTATGTTTGGTTTGTTGAGATTGCCAAACTGTCTTCCAAAATGGCTGTACCATTATGCATTCCCACCAACAAGAAATGAAACAGTTCTATTGCTCCACATTGTTGCCAACATGTGGTGTTGCCAGTGTTGTGGACTTTGGCCATTCTAAAAGCTATGTAGTATCCTAAGCCCTTTTCATTTCAATAAAAATTTTAGTTTGTCAAATGTACCAAGAAAAAAAAAAAAGGCCTGTTGAGACATTAATTGGGATCATTATCAACCTATGCATCAAAAGTGGAAGAACAGAGATCTTCCAGCATTGTGAATATTGAGTCTTCCAATCAATGAACAGGAAATATGACCAGTCTTCTTTAAATTCTACAAACAATATTTTATAGTTTTTAGTGGAAAAGTTTTGCCCATTATTATCCTCCTAAGGAATTTGGTTTTATGGTACTAGTATAAATTATATTGTTCTAAAGTAGTATTTTACAATTGTTTTTGTTAGTATGTGGAAATACATTAGTTTGTGTGCTGACCTAGTACAAGTTGAGCATCCCTAATCTGAAAATCTAATGAAGTTTGAGCACCAACATATGATACCACAAGTGGAAAATTCCACACCCCTGACCTCATTTAACAAACTGTAATAAAAAAAAGCACTGATAAGATTACCTTCAGGCTATGCACTTATAGTATATATGAAACATAAAGGAATTTCATGTCTAGACTTGGGTCTCATCACTATGATATCTCATTATGTGCATGCAAGTATTCCCAAATATGAAAAAAAATTCTTATCAATTCTGATCCCAAGTATTGTGGATAAAGGATACTCAATTTGTATCCTTAAAGTTATATGTAGATTTCCTGAACAGTTCTATATAACCATGCCATCAGCAAATAAATATCTTGACTTCTTTCCAATTTCTATGACTTATTTTTCTTGCCTTATTGCACTATTTTGGCCCTTGATTAAAACACTAAATAAAAGGAGTAATGGTGGACCTGCTAGCTTCTTGCTGAATTTCACAAAAAAGTCTTCAATATTTCATCATAAAGAATGGTGTTAGGAATGGTGTTAGTTTTATGCTACATTTTGTTTTGTAAGATACCTATATTTAGAGATTGAAAGTTTTGCTGGAAGGTTTTTGTTAAGAATGGAAATTAAATGTATCAAACATATTTCTCCATCAAATAGAATGGATCACCATATGATTTTCTACTTTATTCTGTCATATGTACAAATGCAGATTGATATTGAACTAAATTTCCATTTCTAAGATGAACCCTATTTGGTTACAATAGAGTATCTTTTTTATTTGAAGGACCTAATTTACTAATACTTTTTTTTTTTTGGTGGTGGTACTGGGGATTGAACCCAGGGCCTTGTGCATGCAAGGCAAGCACTCTACCAACTGAGCTACATCCCCAGCCCCCTAATTTGCTAATACTTTAAAAGGCTTTCTTAAAAATTAGCTACATAAGCAACTTTGATCTCCTTTATTTTTCCTTTCCTCCCTTCCTTGCTGCCTTGTATTGTCCTTATCTATTTTATTTATTTATTTATTTTTTATTTGCTTATTGATTCATTGAGCACAAATGGAGTACAGCTATTGTTTCTCTGGTTGTACACAAAGTAGAATCACACCATCTGTGCATTTGTACATGTACACAGGGATTATCTATTTTGGGTATTAAAGGAATTATGAATTTAAAGGGACTTGGAAAATGTCCCCCACCCCTTTTCAGAAGAACTTGTGCTGACCTGGTAATACTTCTTCCTTAAAATATTTAGGAGAATTCACCAATAAAACTTTATGAGCCCATAGCCCTCTTTGTGGAAAGACATTAAAGCATCAATATAGGGTTGCCGAAGTTCTCTCTCTTCTTGATGGAGATTTCATTTGTGCCATTAAAAAAATTATCTATTTCATTTAAGTTGTTGAACTAATTGGCATAAAGTTGTTCATAATATTTGCTTATTGTTCTTTTTAATGTGGACCTGCAATGTTGTACTTATTCCTGATGTTGATCACTTGTGAGTGGGTGTGTATGGTTGGTTTGTTTTATTTTGGTCAATATAGGTAGAGGTTTATAAATTTTTACTGATTTTTCCCAAGACCAAATTTTAGTTTCAGGGACTTTTCTCTTTTGTCTGTTCAATCATTTATTTCACTGATTTCTACCCTTTATTATTTCATTCATTATGCTTTGGTTTTTAGCTTCCTTGTTTGAGTGGAAGTTTATATGACTGATTTTTCACCTTTATACTATAAGCAATAAATATAAGCAACTTCCATGTAAGCACTTCTAGTTGCATACCACAAATAGGAATGTGCTTACTTTTGTTTTTATTAATTTCAAAATACTAATATTCCTTATGACTGTTTCTCTGACCCATATTTAGGATTTGTTTTTGATGGTAAAAACACTGTACATTTTCCAAAATATCTTACTACAACTGACTTTTCTTTTTTCTTTTGACATAACACTTTATTTATAATAAAATTGATTTTCATCTAGTCATACCATAGATGCTTTCATTTTCACCCCTTTCATTAGATATTATAACCTTAGGTAACAGATTTTTTTTTTCAGAGTGTATTAATAAAAGTCAGCAAGCTATGCCTAGACGTGTGCTCTATTTTACCATAAAACAAGAAACAAATGAATGGGATCTTCTAAGATTGTTCATAAGTTAAACATGTTGCTGGCTATGAGAACTGATATTTCAGGAGTTCATATTACGGTTGCCTTTTCTCAAGAAATCTGAAATCTCTAAATCTGACAAAATATAAATACTACTGTATTTATATTCATAACAAGAAAGTAAACAAAATCTGCTTATAAGATTTAGCATTGGGGCTGGAGATGTAACTCACGATAAAGCAACCTGTGTAGCATGTGTGTTCAATCCCCAGCACCACAAAAATAAAGAAATTTTAAAAATATTTTAAAATGTTTTAGCATTACACTTTTTTTTGGTGTAGTTTCATTTAATTTTGGTTTTGTCTTTCTACAATAACAAGGTTTATTGAATAATAATAAATGCACAAGCTAGGGCTGTAGCTCAGTGGCAGAACACTTGTGTCTGCACTGGGTTTCAGCCTCAGCACCACATAAAAATAAACAAAATTAAGACATGCTATACATGTACAACTACAAATTTTTTTAAAAAAATACACAACCTACATGACTTTTATCAATTGCATTTCATTGAGTATTAGTGAACTTCTTGGTAATCATAAGCTGGTAACCATAGATTCATTTTTAAATTAAATTAAATTAAATTTTATTTATTTATTTTTTTGCTTAAATTTATTTTTTTTTTATTATTTTTTTTTAATTTCTTTTTTTTTTTTTATTTTTATTTTTTTTCTTTTTTATTGAACACAAATGGAGTACAGCTATTGTTTCACTGGTTGTACACAAAGTAGAGTCACACCATCTGTGCGTTCATGCATGTACACAGGGCAATGGTATATTTTAAATAAATAAAAAATATTTTATTTATAAATAAATAAAAATAAAAAATATTTTAAATAAATAAAAAATATTTTAAATATTTTAAAAATATTTTTTAAATTAAAAAATTGAATGTATTTTTAATTGACATTTAAATTGTATATATGGGCTACAAAGCAATGCTCTGCTATATGTATACAATGTGGCATGATTAAATCAAGTGAATTAAGGTATCCACCACCCACATCTATTATTATTGGCTCTTTTTTGCCACAACTGATTTCTAATTTAACTTTAGACAGAGAGCTTCAGCTATGGGATTTCAATATTCTGAAATTTATTTGGACTTCTTACATGTCCCTTGAACATGGTTTTTCATGGAAAATGTCCATTCTGTTAAGTACTATGGTTTATCAATGTTAACTAAAGAGTTAGTTGATACTGTTGCTTAATAATTTTGCATGTTCATTATTTTTCTGAATGTTTCCCATTCACCATTACCAAGGGAAAGTACTGAAAATTCTAAATACAGTTGTTAATGTCAATTTTCCTTTGTTTTAAATTTTTTGAAACTATTATTTAGGGTTTTTAATGTCTTCTTAGTAAACTGACTCATATTATGAAAATGTGTCTCTATATGTGGTAATTCCTTGTTCTAAAATCATCTTTGTCTTATATTCATAGAGCAACCTTAGCTTGGCCTGAATAGATCATACCAGCTGGGTGGAGCCTCCTTCTCCAATGTCATAGCAGAAAAGGACTGTTTCCCCACAGGGTGTGACCAGGAAATCACCCTCAATCTCAAGGATTTCAGAACTATATCTGACTCTTCTTGTTATGCCTGTATGGTTTGCTTCCTATATGACCAATACCTGTCATACTGCAAAAGGGACCCCACCATATATGAAGGGTGCCCCTACAATAGCTGTAAAAGACATTTCCCTGATCCCAGCTGGGGATATGCAATAAGAATCAACATCAAAGACGCCTGGACCTCAAAATAGGTCTCAGGGGTTGACGGTAAAGTTTACACAGGGATAACAGCCAGTCATCCCGAAGCTTCACTTAGAATCTGGAGAGTGTATATTCAGGTGGACCCTCAGGTTCACCTAACCATCCAGGAGCAGGAAAAGGAGATCCAACACCAGATCAACGCAGTTACTCAGCCTAATGCTAATCCTTTCTCATGACTTACTCTGATATGTCAAGGTCTTCAACTTCTCAATCTCTCCAGAGTTAATAACATCTCCGATTGTTTTCTCTGTGCAGGTTTGGACCAGACCCCACTAACAGCCGTTCCCATGAGTAACGCCCTTAATACTTCCTCGAAGCCTCAAAGGACCCCTTCTTCACCTTTGGAGGGAGTTCCCTTTACTACAACTCCTCAGAGAACTTTGCATACTGTTACAGTTACTTTAACTCAGTACCTTACAACCAAACCATACAGGTCTCTTCTCCTATGCTTGCTCCTCCAGGATTCTTTTTCTGGTGTAATGGTACTCTGACAAAAAAATTAGATCCCATTTTGCCCTTTGCTGTCTGTGTGCCCTTCACTTTAGTTCCTCAATTAATACTATATAGTGAAGCTGAATTAATCTGGCTTGTTCAAATTCCCATTCCTAGGGTGAAACGGGCTGTTTTCCTACCGGTGGTAGTTGGGCTCTCCCTGGCCTCCTCACTTGTGGCCTCTGGGTTGGGGACAGGAGAACTCAGTTATGCAGTCACTGCCACCCAAAAGCTAGAACAGCAACTCCAAGAGACAACAGAGGCATTGGCTGCCTCCCTGGCATCCCTACAGAGACAAATAACATCTGTTGCCCAAGTTTCCTTACAGAACCACTGAGCTCTAGATCTGACAGTGGACAAAGGAGGAACATGTCTATTCCTAAAGGAAGAATGCTGCTACTACATCAATGAAACTGAACTCATTGAGAAAAACGCTGAAACTCTCCAACATCTGAGCAAGAAACTTAAGCAACAACAATCAAATGACTCCTGGCCAGGATGGCTAAACTCCACTCTTGCCAACTGGCTGACCCCCATTCTCACCCCTATATTTGTAATAGGACTCCTACTAATGATTGCTCCCTGTCTTCTCAGGTTTGCCCAGAGCTGCATTAGTGAGGCTGCCAGGGTGACATACAACCAAATGCTCCTATACCCTTATAGCCGGCTCCCCATTGACCCAGAATCCAAACCGTTTTTTCCCCACAACGCCCCCTAACATGCAGGAAGTAGCCAGACAGACCCAGTGCCCTATATTACCAAAAAGGTCAGGATGTCAGGTCGGACTTAAGCGGCTGCAGGGGAGGAAGCAGAAAAACACCTAACAACTCACTGTGAGCACAAAGGGCCAGTCAGCATGCCAGAGGTGACCAATCAGAATGCTGACCCTGACATACACCTTGGTCCCTCTTTCCTGGACAGGACCCCTGGCCCCCTCCCCTGTATAAAGACCCTGAGCAGCCAAAGTCACGTGTGATTTTTTCTGGCTCTCCCACCCTGACTTTCACCCTGGGGGGCTGGTGATTTCGCCCAGAAGTACAAACTCTAATAAATCCTAATCCAACTACTTTTGTCTGACTCTGGTGGTCCCAAACCTGCTCCAGTGAGCTTACATCTTTGGCCACCTGCCGCCTGCGAGCTTACAGTTTCAATGGTGTATCTTTTCTTCTTTACTTTTAAATTATATATGTCATCATATTAACATCAGGTTTATTGTAGACTATATATTTGGATCTTGCTATTATGGTTTTGTTTTTTTTTTTTTTTTGGTACTGGGGATTGAACCCAGGGGGACTCAACCACTGAGCCACATCCCCAGCCCTATTTTGTATTTTATTTAGAGACAGGGTCTCACTGAGTTGCTTAGGTCCTCGCTAAGTTGCTGAGACTGGCTTTGAACTCACAATCCTCCTATCCCAACCTCCCAAGTGCTGGGATGACAGGCGTGAGCCACTGTGCCCAGCTATTATGGTTTTTTAAAATGCTATTTTAGGCTTCGGAGCCACCGACCTGGGTCTGCGCCAGCCAACAAGTGAGTGCGGGTCCCCAGTAGCGCTTTGGAGTCACTGGCCGCGGCTCCGGCACCAGCCGGCGGACTCCCAGGCAGAGACCGAGCATCTCAGGCTACCTGGGGCATCCAGCGGCTTTTGGGGAGATCCGGCTGGGAAACTCTGGGATCGCGGACTCTGGCGGGGAGTTGGAACTACCCCACGCCATTCTGGCGGCTTAAATGGCGGAGAAGGCCCTTTACCAGCTTCCTGGGTCCTCCAGCTGCATCAGGGGAGCTCCAGCTGGGAAACTCTGGGATCTCAGTCTCTGGCGGGGAGTGGAAACTATTCTGCGCCACTTCCGCAGCTTCCCTGGCGGAGAGTGCCCATCTCGGGCTTCCTGGGCCCTCCAGCCGCACCTGGAGAGGTTGGCCCGAAGCCCCTGGGATCGCTGACTCCGGCAGGGAGTTGGAACTGCTCTGAGTTTGGCGGCTTCCCTGGCAGAGGGGGTCCATTTCCAGCTTCCTGGGGCCGCCAGCAGTGTCTGGAGTGATCCGGCAGGGAGCTTTGGGCCTTTGGCGCTAGCTTACAGTGTCCCCAGGAGAGAGCAACCACCTGCCACTGCCTGAACCCCCAGCGAGGAGTTAAGGTCAGCCTGGGCTCTCAAGCCCAGTGTCTCCATCACTGAGCACAGTTCTGTGACACCACCCCAACTTGAACTAGTGCCCAGGCCCACACCCAGGCCCGGAGTCTACCACCTTGCTGTATCTAATTGTCTATCAACACTAGGCTGCCTCTGCCCAGAAGCATTGATCATTCCCAACCTGGAGGTAGTGGGAGAGCACCTTTCTTGGGTCACCGCTTGATCAAACACCCCTCAAGCAACAGAGGGGAAGATACACGAGCACCATGAGAAAACATGGGAAGAAAGTGTCCCAATTAAACCCAGATGATATATCAAGAGAACCCAAAGACAGCATGGTAGAAGGAATGACAGAAAGGGAGTTCAGAATGTTCATAATTAAAGTGATCCGAGAAGAGAATGATGTGACGAGAGAGCAGATTCAGGCTATGAATAATCAGTTAATAGAGCAATTGCAGGAAGCAAAAAATTACTTCAATAAAGAGATAGAAATTCTGAGAAAAAAACAAACAGAAATTCTTGAAGGAAACAAGGAAATGAAGGAAACAATAAACCAAGTTAAAAACTCAATAGAAAGCATAATTAATAGAATAGATCACTTAGAAGATAGAACCTCAGACAATGAAGACAAAATATTTAATCTTGAAAACAAAGTCGAACAGAGAAGATGGTTAGGAATCATGAACGAACCCTCCAAGAAATATGGGACATCATGAAAAGACCAAATTTAAGAGTAATCGGGATTGAGGAAGGCGCAGAGATACAAACCAAGGGTATGAATAATCTATTCAAGGAAATATTATCAGAAAATTTCCCTAATATGATGAATGAGATGGAAAATCAATTACAAGAAGCTTACAGAACACCAAATGCACAGAATTACAACAGATCCACACCAAGGCACATTATAATGAAAATGCCTAACATACAAAACAAAGATAGAATTTTAAAGGCAGCAAGAGACAAGAATCAGATTACCTACAGGGGGAAACCGATATGTATATCAGCAGATTTCTCAGCCCAGACCCTAAAAGCAAGAAGGGCCTGGAACAACATATTTCAAGCTCTGAAAGAAAACGGATGCCAACCAAGAATCTTATACCCAGCAAAACTTACCTTCAGATTTGATGATGAAATAAAATCCTTCCATGATAAACAAAAGCTTAAAGAATTCACAAAGAGAAAGCCTGCCCTACAGAACATTCTCAACAAAATATTCGAAGAGGAAGAAACGAAAAATAACAATCTCAGTCATCATGGGGAGGAACTACCCTAAAGAAAGAGTCCATCAAAGGAGAAACAAAGTTAAGCTAAAAACCCTAAAAAAGCTAAAATGACAGGAAATACAAGTCATATCTCAATAATAACCCTGGATGTAAATGGCCTAAACTCATCAATCAAAAGACATAGAGTGGCAGACTGGATTAAAAAGAAAGACCCAACAATATGCTGCCTTCAAGAGACTCATCTCATAGAAAAACATGCCCACAGACTAAAGGTGAAAGGTTGGGAAAAAGCATACCATGCACACGGACTGAGTAAAAAAGCTGGGGTTTCCATTCTCATTTCAGACAAGCAGAATTCAAACCAAAGATAGTCAGAAGGGATAAAGAAGGACATTTCATATTGCTTAAAGGTAGCATAAATCAACAGGGCATAACAATCATAAATATTTATGCACCAAACAATGGCGCATCCATGTATGTCAACAAGATCCTTCTCAATTTCAGGAATCAAATAGACCAAAACACAATAATACTCGGAGACTTTAACACTCCTCTCTCACCGTTGGACAGATCTTCCAAACAAAAATTGAATAAAGAAACTATAGGACTCAATGACACAATCGCTAATTTGGACTTAATGGACATATATAGAATATTCCATCCATCAAAAAGCGAATACACTTTCTTCTCAGCAGCTCACGGATCCTTCTCTAAAATAGACCATATGTTATGCCACAAAGCTACTCTTAACAAATACAAAAACATACAGATACTACCTTGTATACTATCAGATCATAATGGAATGAAATTAGACATCAATGAGAAAGTTAGAAACAGAAACTACTCCAAGACCTGGAGATTAAATAATATGCTATTGAATGATACATGGATAACAGAAGACATTAGGGGGGAAATTAAAAGATTCTTAGAGGTCAACGAGAATAAAGATACAACATATCGAAATCTCTGGGATACTATGAAAGCAGTGCTAAGAGGAAAGTTCATTGCAGAGAGTGCATTTAATAAAAGAATGAAAAGTCAACAAATCAATGACCTCACATTATAGCTCAAAGCCCTAGAAACAGAGGAACAGATCATCACCAAAAGTAGTAGAAGACAGGAAATAATCAAAATCAGAGCTGAAATCAACGAAATTGAAACAAAAGAAACAATTCAAAAAATGGACGAAACAAAAAGTTGGTTCTTTGAAAAAATAAACAAAATTGATAAACCCTTAGCCACGCTAACAAAGAGAAGGAGACAGAAACTCCAAATTACTAAAATTCGTGATGGAAATAGAAATATTACAACAGACACAATTGAAATACAAAACATAATAAGAAGCTACTTTGAAAATTTATACCCCAACAGAATAGAAAACCTGGAAGACATCAACAGGTTCCTAGAGGCATATGAGCCACCCAAACTGAATCTGGAGGACATACACAACTTAAATAGATCAATTTCAAGCAATGAAATAGAGGAAGTCATTAAAAGCCTACCAACAAAGAAAAGTCTGGGACCAGATGGATTCACAGCCGAGTTCTACAAGACCTTCAAAGAAGAGCTTATTCCAATACTCCTCAAAGTATTTCATGAAATAGAGGAGGAGGGAACCCTTCCAAACTCATTCTATGAAGCTAATATCACCCTGATACCAAAACCAGAGAA
>JAJEJO010004556.1:0-56871 GCA_020662805.1 Glaucomys volans
GAATGCAGCCTTCCTCTAGTCCGCCATCTTGGATCCCCCCTCATTGACATTTTGATGTCTCTTGCACTGAACCTGTAGATCACCTTGGGTAGTAGTATATTTTAACAATATTAATTTTCTCCATCCATCCATGAAGATCTTCCAGTATCTTCGTCACTGTTTTGAAATTTCATTTTAGGGATCTTTCACCTTTTTAGTACAGTTTATTCTTAGGTGTTTTGTTTTACTTCGGAGACTATTGTGAATGAGGGTGATTTGCTGATTTCCTTCTCAGCAAGTTCATTATTGATTCATAGAAAATGAGTTCTAAAAGTCTTGCACAGTCTTTAATATTCTCTAAGTATAACCACATTGCCACCAATCAGGGATAAATTAACTTTCTGCATTTCCATTTCTATCTATTTTATGTCTTTTTCTTGACTAAGTGCTTTGGCTGAATTTTTCAGAACTATATTGAAAGAGAGTTCTGAGAGTGCCCACCCTTGATTTTTTTCTGAGTCTAAAGGAAATTCTTTCATTGTTTCCAAATTCAGTATGATGCTGCATAAGGGTTAGCTGTAAATGGGTTTTATTATGTTGTGATATGAACCTTTTATGACATTTATTCTGTACTTCAATCTTGGTGGATGTTAAATTTTATCAAAGGCTTTTTCTGTATCTATTGGGATGATCATAAGATCTTTTTTATAGTTGATTCTACTTATGAGTTGTATAGCCTTTATCAACTTGCTTATGTTGAACCATGCTTGCATCTCTGTAATGAAACCAACTGGATTATGGTACATTATCTTTCTAATGTGCTGTTGAATTCAGCTTGTAGTATTTTATTGAGGACTTACACCTACCTTCATCAGGAATATTGATCCATGGTTTTCTTGTTTTTTTTTTTCTATTTTCTTTTTTTGTTGTACATTATTAGGTTTTTTTAGGTGACTTCATTAAATGATCTTAGGATAGCTCCTTCAGTTTCTATTTTATGGAATAATTTGAGGAGCACTGGTTTCAATGCTTTCAAAGTCCAGTAAAACTTGAGCAGTGAATCCATCTGGCCCTGTGCTTTTCTCTGTTGGGATACTTTCTGTTACTGTGTCAATCTCATTACATTTTATTGATCTATTTGTGTTTTGTATCTCCTCTTTAAGTTTTTTAGGTCATATGTATCCATAAATGTATCCAATTTTTTTAAGTTTTCCAATTTATTGGCATACAGGTTTTTTGTGGGGAGCAGTACAGGGGGTTGAACTCAGGGTCACTCAAATCAATGAGCCACATTCCCAGCCCTACTTAGTATTTTATTTAGAGCAGGATCTCACTGAGTTGTTTAGCACATCACTTTTGCCAAGACTGGCTTTGAATTTTTGATCCTCCTACCTCAACCTCCCAGTCCTCAGGATTATGGGCATTTGCCACCACACCTGGTTGGCATACGGTTCTTCAGAATATTTTCTAACAATCCTTGAAATTTCAGTGGTATCTGTTGTACATTCTTATGTTGGTATATGAATAGAGTACTATCCTGAATTGTGCTAATCTCTACCCCCATTGGGTTCTTTCTCTTCCTTTGCATATGTTTCATTGTTTGCTCCCTTCATTCATCAATCCAGTTAACACTTATGAGTACCTGTTCTGTACCATATACTGTTCTAGTCTTTCAGATAACAAAAGTGGGGGAAAATTAAATCTTTGTCATCTGAGTTTCCATTCTGGTAAGGAAGATGGACCATAATAAAATGAATAAGTTAATTGCATAAAAGAGGCAAATGAACCATGAAGCTAACAAAACCCAATTTTCAGAAAAATCCCCTGATAGCAATTTACAAGAGTATAATATATTTTATTTAGTGACTATGTTGTAGAATAGACCTACCTCTTCAAACTAGTCCTCCTGTATAATTGGAAAGTTGTATCCTTTGACTAACATCTAACTAATCCTCCCACTCCCTGACCCCACGCTTTGGGAACCACCATTCCATTTTGTACTTCTGAGTTCAAATTTTTAGATTTCCTATGTAAATAAGATTGTGAATATTTGTCTTTCTGTGCAAGACTTGCTTCACATAACATATGCCCTCCTGATTAATCCATGTTGTCACAAATGACAGGACTTCTGTAAAAAGTCAAATAGAAATCCTTTCTGTAAATGTACCACATTTTCTTTATTCATTCTTCAATTGGTGGATAATTTGGTTCATCTAAGTCTTGAGTATTTTGAATCTTGCTGTAGTAAACATGGAAATACACATCTCTTCAAAATACATGAGATATGGATCGGTAGGTAGGTAGGTAGGTAGGTAGATACATGGGTCAGTTGAATCCATGGGATATTGCTGAATCGTATAATCATATGGCCTCTTTATTTTTAATTTTTACAAGAAGTCTCCACAATGTTTTTCATATGGCTGTACTAACTACATTCCTATCAATAGCATATAAGAATTCTCATTTCTCCATTTCCTTTCTGAAACTTATCTCTTATCTTTTTTATAACAGCCATTCTAATGGTGTAATACCTTGTAGTTTCAATTTTCATTATTTTTATGATTAGGGATATTGATCATTTTTCATATATAGTTTTATCATTTTTCTCTCTTCATTGGAGATTCATCTGTTCTAATTCTTTGCCCTTTTTAAAATGACTTTTCACATGAAATTGTGTTATTAGATTTTCTTATATACTTTACATATTAACATCCTACCAGATGTATATTCTTCACATGTTCTCTTCCATTCTATAGGGTTTCTCTTTACTCTGTCAGTTGTTTTCTTTCCAGAGCAGAAGCTTTTCAAGTTTGATGTAATCTAATTTTTCTACTTTTACATTTGCTTCCTTGCCCATTCCAATATACTGAAGTTTTTCCCCTATGTTTTTTTCTAGCCGTTTCATAGTCCCAGGTCTTATCAAAAAAGTAATTGCCAAAACCACCATCATGGAGAATTGCCACTATCTTACCCTTTCATAGTTTCTTTTTTCTCTGTGTGGCTATTTAAGTGTCTTGACACCATTTACTGAAGAGACTGTTCTTCCGCATTGTGTTTTTGGTACTTTTACTGAAAATCAAATAACAATAAATAACTTGATTTATTTTTGTCCTTTCTGTTCCATTTGTCTAGTTACCTGTTTTTATGCCAGTACCATGCTGTTTTGGTTACTATATCACTGTGGTGCCTTTTGAAGTCAGGGAATATGATGCCTTCAGCTTTGTATATTTTGTTCAAGGCAATTTTGGATACTTTTGGTATTGTTTCATATGCATTTTAAGATAGAATTTTCTGTTTTTATAAAAATATGTCATTTGACTTTTGGCAGAAATTTCATGGACTCTTTAGAACACTTTGGAAGTGCAGATCTTTAAATATTACTAGTTCTTCTAGTTCATGACCACACTATATTTTTCCTTTTTTATTTTCTTATAACTGCTTTCTAACATGTTTTATAGTTTCAGTGCACAGATGTTTCACCACCTTGGTTAATTTTATTGCTAATTACCCTTATTTTTTGTTGGTATTGTTGTAAGTGGGGTTGTTTTCTTGATTATTTCTGATAGTTTATTTTTTTTAATTAATTCATTTTTTAATTTTAGATCATTGTACACGAATGGAGTACAACTATAATTTTTCTGGTTGTGACAGTTTATTTTTAGAGTATAGAAATGCTAGTGATTTGTATATCCTACAACTTTACTGAGTCCATTTATAATTTTTGTCCAGTTTTGTTGGTAAAGATTTGTGCTTTGGCAATACAAGACTAGGCTGTCAAGGAACATTTTGCCTTCTTCCTTCCTTTTTGATGTGAGTCTCCTTTCTTTCTTTCTCTTGAAAGGTTACTTGACTCAGACTTCTTGTAATTGAATAGAAGTGGTGAGAATGGATATAATTATCGTGTTCCTGATTATAGAAAAAAATTCAATCCCCCCACTCAGAATTTTTTTTTATTTACTTATTGATTCATTGAACACAAATGGAGTACAGCTATTGTTTCACTGGTTGTACACAAAGTAGAGTCACACCATCTGTGCATTCATGCATGTACACAGGGCAATGGTATCTGTCACACATTCTGTTATTAATTTTACCCCCCACCCGACCCCACCCCTCCCTTCCCTCTATGCTATCTATCCTTCCTCCATTCTTGCCACCCTTCCCCCCCACATTATGCATCATCATTCATTTATCAGAGAGACCATTCGGCTTTTGGATTTTTGGGATTGACTGATCTCACTTAGCATAAGAGTTTCCAACATCATCCATTTACCTACAAATGCCATAATTTTATTCTTCTTTATGGCTGAGTAATATTCCATTGTGTATATATACCACAGTTTCTTTATCCATTCATCTACTGAAGGGCATCTAGGTTGATTCCATAATCTAGCTATTGTGAATTGAGCAGCTATGAACATTGATGTGGCTGCATCACTGAGGCAATCTGATTTTAAGTCCTTTGGGTATAAGCCAAGGAGTGGGATAGCAGGGTCAAATGGTGGATCCATTCCAAGTTTTCTAAGGAATCTCCACACTGCTTTCCAGAGTGGCTGCACCAACTTGCACTTCCACCAGCAATGGATGAGTGTACCCTTTTCCCCACATCCTTGCCAACACCTGTTGTTGCCTGTGTTCTTAATAAAAGACATTCTAATTGGGGAAAGATGAAATCTTAAGGTGGTTTTGATTTGCATTTCTTTTATAACGAGTGATGTTGAACATTTTTTCATAAATCTGTTGATTGCTTGTAGATCTTCCTCTGTAAAGTGTCTGTTCATTTCCTTGGCCCATTTATTGATAGGGTTATTGGTGTTCGTGGTGTAAAGATTTTTGAGTACTCTACCTATTCTGGGTCTCTTATTCCTCCAATGAATTTCATGATTGCTTGCTCTATTTCTATGAGGTCTGTCATTGGGATTTTAATTGGAATTACATTGAATTTGTATAGCACTTTTGGTAGTATGACCATTTTGACAATATTAATTCTGCCTGTCTAGGAACATGGAGATCCTTCCATCTTCTCAGACTTTCTTTGATTTCTTTCTTTAGTGTTCTGTAGTTCTCATTGTATAGGTCTTTCACTTCTTTTGTTAGATTGATTCCCAAGTATTTTATTTTATTTTATTTTGAGGTTATTGTGAATGGGGTTGATTTCCTAATTTCTCTCTCAGAGGATGTATCACTTAAGAATAAAAATGCACTAGATTTATGAGCATTAATTTTATATCCTGCTACCTTACTGAATTCATTTATGAGTTCCAGAAGTTTTCTGGTGGAATTCTTTGGGTCTTCTAAATAGAGAATCATGTCATCAGCAGATAGGGATAGTTTGAGCTCTTCTTTTCCTATTCATATTCCTCTAATTTCTTTGGTCTGTGTAATTGCTCTGGCTAGAGATTCAAGGAAAATGTTGAATAGTTGTTCCAGTTCTCAGGGGAAATGCTTTCAATTTTTCTCCATTTAGAATGATGCTTGCTGTGGGCTTAGCATAGATAGCCTTTATAATGTTAAGGAACGTGCCTACTATCCCTATTTTTTCTAGTGTTTTGAGCATGATGGGGTGCTGTATTTTATCTAAGGCTTTCTCTGCATCTATTGAAATAACCTTGTTGTTCTTGACTTTAAGTCTGTGATGTGGTGAATCACATTTATTGATTTCCGGATATTGAAGAGAGAAAACTCAGATTACTAAAATTCGTGATGAAAAAGGTAATATCACAACAGACTCTAATGAAATACAAAACATAATTAGAAGCTATTCTGAAAATTTATACTCCAACAAAATAGAAAACCTGGAAGATATCAATAGTTTCCTAGAGGAATATGAGCCACCCAAACTGAATCTGCAGGACATACACAACTTAAATAGATCAATTTCAAGCAATGAAATAGAAGAAGTCATAAAAAGCCTACCAACAAAGAAAAGTCCAGGACCAGTTGGATTCACAGCCAAGTTCTACAAGACCTTCAAAGAAGAGCTCATTCCAATACTCCTCAAAGTATTTCATGAAATAGAGGGGGAGGGAACCCTCCCAATCTCATTCTGTGAAGCTAATATCACCCTGATACCAAAACCAGAGAAGGACACATCGAGGAAAGAAAATTTCATTCCAATATCTCTAATGAACATAGATGCAAAAATTCTTAACAAAATTTTAGCAAATTGCATACAAAAGCATATTAAAAAGCTTGTGTACCATGTTTCTATTTTAAGAAGTTTTTAATTTAAAGTTCTATCTGCAGATATTCTTTGTTAAGCATTTTGTATCTCAAGAGAAAAGAAAACTGCTTAACCCTAATTGTAAACAGCTTAATTTACCATATCAGTCAGAATATTATCCCATTTTGGGGGTGTTCCAAAAGGAGTGTGTGTGTGTGTGTGTGTGTGTGTGTGTGTGTTCTCCTGCTGAGAATTATAGAAATAAAGCATGTGTGCCTAATGACATGTTTGCATGTTCAGAACAACAAGAACTGAGTTTATGGTCATGTTAGTTTAGGCCCTCTGAGTCATCATGTGCATCAGGGCAGATTACCACCAGCACTCATCTTTGCTTTTGATGGTCAGTTAGTCTGCAGTGCAATTTCACTTACTTACCTGGGAGACCCTTACAGGAACCTTGGGTGGGCTTTAACTCAGAGTTGATTTCCCAGCCAATATGTGCCACTATTGCAAGACTACTTTCCTGATATTTGAAAATAGCCTTGACTTTTATTCACAATTAGCAAATTTAGTGTTGCCAAAGAATGTAGACATTTCTATTTTGTTTGCCTTTAGAATCAGATACTTCTTTCATTTTACTTTCTAAAAATTTTTTGTAGTTGTGGATGTACAGTATGTCTTTATTTTATTTTTTTAATGTGGTACTGAGGATTGAACGCAGTGCCTCACACATGCTAGGCAAGCACTCTGCCACTGAGCTATAGCCCCACCCTTCGCTTATTTTTCATTTGTTCAATTATTCTTTCATTCATTCAGTAGTTATGATGAACCTGCTCTGTTCCTGGAGCTCTGTGCCAGGCCTAGTGTTTGTCATTGATGTGAAGGGATGAGTGAAACTGTGAAAGTTACAGTCCCTCTCCTTGAGTATATGGGGTTGGATTGACCTTAAGAACCCAATAATCCAGTCTCCTGCTTTGTATATGCAGGAATCTTTTCTCTGATGTTCCTGCTTAATGCTCATCTAGCCCTGGTGTATATGTCAGCTCTCTTTTTCTCCACAATTACCCCTTTGATACAGCTTTTGTTTGCTCCACATATAAGAACTATGTAAAACAAATGCTTTTTCTCACATTTCTGAGAGAACCATTTATATGTTTTCAAGGCTTGTACATCCCTTTTCCTAGGCAATAATGTTGCCAAAATCTTTAGTCTGGCTTCTTGTAATATGCTTTCTACATTGCCCAATAGTCATGGTTGCTCACCTTTGTTAATATTTAGTTTGTACCTGCTTTGGTCTCCTTTTCTTTCATGGGTCTTGTTTGTCATGTTTATAAGCTTGGAGCTTAGATCACTAATCCTGCAGGATACTCCATGAAGAAAGGGTCTACATGTAAATAAATTAATAAATAATGTATACTATTCATTTGTTTGCATAACACATACCAATGTGTGTGCATGCACACACACCTTTTTTGGAAGTCATAGGAGCATTTAACAGTAAATGTTCTAAAAAGTTCCACAGGAAAGTAATTTGTTCTACTTTGTTTAATCTAAATCCTGTTGACTCAGAGTTCTTTTCATGTACTTATTTCCCAATTTTAACTGCGTCCAATTTGAATGTCATACCCATGTTTAAAGAGGACTCCTGTGTGGTCTGAGCAGGGGGGGATATCACAGTAAGGTCATGTGGTGTTTCTGCAGTGCACACTCTTTCTCCTTTATCAGCTCAGGTTTTCATTGTTTTCTGAAGTATCACTGCATATTGGTGACACAGTTAGCATGACACAGCAGCAACCAGAACAGTCATTTTGTTATTTCCAAGCCTAGTTCTGAATTGTAGCTCATTTTGAAATTCTGAATGTGACTTCGGTATCACTAGAATATCTACCTGTGTGCATTGATTCATGTCTTGCCCACCACATATTTCAGTCATGATCATCTGTGTATCATGTTAGTTACAATGTTTGGGTAAATGTCACTTGCCCTTTTGATGAACCTCTCCTTTGATTAATATATTTAGAAGTTTAAGGGAGGACTGGGTCTTCTGCCATTTGTTTGAAGACACTCATTTTTTTAAAAAAAAAGTTGTTTCATTTTTAATTGACACAGAATGATTGTACATATTTGTGGGATACAAATGATATTTTCAATGTGTAGTGCTCAAATTAGGTGAACTAGCATTTCCATCATCTCAAACATTTATCAATTCTTTGTGTTGGTCACATTCAAAATCCTCTCTTCAAGGTATTTTAAAATATGTAATAAATTGTTGTAAAGTATACTTTCCCTTTATATTGTGAAACTCTACAACTTATTCCTCCTAATTGTATTTTGGTACCTGTTCACCAATGTCTCCCTATCTCCCTTGTCTCCTAGCCGTCTAGCCTCTAAAGACCACCATTCTATTTTCTATTTCTATGGGATTCACTTTTTAAGCTTCTTCTTATAAGAGAGATCATTTGGTCCTTGTCTTTCTGTGTGTGGTCTATTTCTCTTATCAAAATGATCTCCTGTTCCATTTGTATTGCTTCAAATGACAGGATTTCATTATCTTTGTGACCATATCATACTCCATGGTAGTGTATTTTCTTTATGCATTAGTTAGCTGATGGGCCCTAAGGCTGTTTCCCTTTCTTGTCTATCATGAGCAGTGCTGCAATAAACACAGAAGTTAGCACGGGTGTTCCCTTTGACACACTGGCTTCCTTTCCTTTGGATGTATACTCAGTCGTGGAGTTGCTGGATCACACGTGTTCTATTTTTTATTCTTTAGGCCTCCATACCATTTCCAAAAATGGGTATACTCATTTATAGTTACATCAACAGCATAACTAGTTTCCCTTTCCTCCACATCCTTGCCCAGGTTTGTTTTCATTTGTCTTTGTGATAATAGCCATTCTAACAGGGGTGAGCTGATATCTCTATAGTTTTGATTTGCATTTCCCTAATGGATAGTGTTGTTGAGAGGGATGTCCTTGTACTTTATTGAGAAATAGCCTTTGAATATTAAAAGTTAACTGTTCTTATATTTTTGTGATCATTCTGTGCTAAAATAAATGTAAACTGAACATATGCATTCATTCTGTACATATTGAGCAGTTACAAAGAGCAAAGGCACTGTTCTAGGTACTGAGATATAGCAGTGGCAGACAGAAAAGACGTATTTCTTGCCCTCGGGGAGCTTATATTCTAAAGTCATGGAGAGGAAATATTCAAAATCGGTCCCTGTCATTAAGTTCTCTGAAGGAAAACATATGTCTATGTTTATGTCAGGAGTATAGAAAGTAAGGGGAATATCATGCTACATTATAGAAGGTGTATTAGTTTCCTGTTGCTATGTAAAAAGTTACCACAAGCATAGTGACTTCAAACAATGGCCATTTGTTACCTCACAGTACCTGTGGGTCAGAAGCGTGAGCACAGTTTGGCTAGGTTACCTGCTTATTGTCTCAAAGACTGAGTCCAAAGCATGCTCTGCTGGAGTTGAAGGTCCCCTTGAAGCACATGTGGGCTATTGGCAAAGTTCAGTTCTTTGCAGTTGTGGGCTGAAGCCCTTAGCTCTTGCAGGCCACCCCTTCCACAGAAGTTTCCACAATATGAATGCTTTCTCAAGAGCAGCTGGAGACCATCTTCCCTCCCCTCCAAAGCCTCAGTTCTGCTGATAAAGATTTTGCCTATTAACTCAGTATCACCTTGGGTAATCTCCCCTTTTATGAACTCAAAAACAAACCATTCAAAGCCTTGATTACATCTGCAAATTTCCTACATCTTTGCCATGTGTTGTAACTTAATCCAGGAGTGACAGCCCGTCTTTATTTTCACATCCTGCCTATATTCCAGGGAAGAGGATGGTGGAGGGCATGTATACCAGGAAGCAGAACTATTGTGACTGTCCTCAAGTTCTGCCTATCATAGAAGACCCCTTTGAATAAAGCAATATTTGAGTACACAGACCCTGGGATGGAAGTGATGAATCAAGTTACAAGGTAGAGTGAACAGCAATTTTAAGGTTCTATTTGGGAAGCAAGTTATAAGCAGTTATAAAAACAGCCAGGAAACCAGTATGAACAGAGTGGTAGGGGACGAGGTCTGCTGTCAGTGCAGGAGCCTGGTCATGTAGAGCTCTGTAACTTGCGGAAAAGATTTGACTTTCACTCTTTGAGGATGGGAAGGTGTTATAGACCCATGAGAAGAAGAGTGAAATGATCTCAGTTAAATCTTAAGGAGAGCTCTACAGTTTCTTGATAAAGAACTGACTAGAAGGAACCATCTTTTTGTTTTGTGAATTTTTTTTATTTCTTTTGTTTCAATTTCATTGATTTCAGCTGATTTTAATTATTTCCTGTCATCTACTTTTGGTGTTGATCTGTTCTTTTTCTAGGGCTTTGAGCTGTAATGTTAGGTCATTGATTTGTTGACTTTTTCTTCTTTTATTGAATGCGCTCCATGCAATGAATTTTCCTCTTTGTACTGCTTTCATAGTATCCCAGAGATTTTGATATGTTGTATAGTTGTTCTTGTTTACCTCTGAGATTTTTTTACCTCCCCCCTGATGTCTTCTGTTATCCATGCATCATTTAATAGCGTACTATTTAGTCTACAGGTATTGGAGTAGTTTCTGTTTTTTATTTTATCACTGATTTCTAATTTCATTCCATTATGATCTGATAGAATGCAAGGTAGTTATCTCTATTTTTTTGTATTTGCTAAGAATACCTTTGTGGCATAATATATGATCTATTTTAGAGAAGGATCCATGTGGTGCTGAGAAGAAAGTGTATTCACTCATTGATGAATGGACTATTCTATATATGTTAAATCTAAATTATTGATTGTGTTATTGACTTCTATGGTTTCTTTTTTCAATCTTTGTTTGGAAGATCTGTCCAATGGTTACAGAGGTGTGTTAAAGTCACCTAGTATTGTGTTTTGGTCTGTTTGGTTTCTGGAATTGAGAAGAATTTAATGTACATGCATGCGTTATTGTTTGGGGCATAAATATTTATGATTGTTATGTCTTGCTGATTTATGCTTCCCTTAAGCAGTATGAAATGTCCTTCTTTATCCCTTCTGACTAAATTTGGCTTGAAGTCTGCTTTATCGGAAATGAGGATGGAAACCTTCACTTTTTTACTGAGTCTGTGTGCATGGTATTTTTTTCCCATTCTTTCACCTTCAGTCTGTCAGCATCTTTTTCTATGAGATGAGTCTCTTGAAGGCAGCATATTGTTGGGGTTCTTTTTAATCCAATCTGTCAGTGTATGTCTTTTGATTGATGAGTTTAGGCCATTAACATTCAGGGTTATTATTGAGATATGACTTGTATTGGTTCTTTGAAAAAAAAATGATAAACCCTTGACCACACTAATGAAGAGAAGGAGAGAGAACTCAAATTACAAAAATTTGTGATGAAAAAGGAAATACCATAAGAGACACTACTGAGATACAAAACATAAGTAGAAGCTACTTCACAAATCTATACTCCAAAAAAATAGAAAATCTCGAAGACATTGACAGGTTTCTAGAGACATGATTCACCCAAACAGAATCTGGAAGACATACACAATTTAAATAGATCAATTTCAAGCAATTAAATAGAAGAAGTCATCAAAAGCCTACCAACCAAGAAAAGACTGGGACCAGATGGATTCTCAGTGGAGTTCTACAAGAACTTCAAAGAAGAACTCATTCCAATACTCCTTAAAGTATTCCATGAAACAGAATAGGAGGGAACCCTTCCAAACTCATTCTATGAAGCTAATGTCACCCTGGTGCCAAAACCAGACAAAAGAATATTGAGGAAAGAAAACTCCAGACCAATGTCCGTAATGCACATAGATGTAAAAATTCTTAACAAAATTTTAGCAAATCACATACAAAAAACATATTAAAAAGAATATGCACCATGATCAAGTGGGTTTCATCTCAGGGATGCAAGGTTGGTTCAACATCCAGAAATCTATAAATGTAATTCCCACATCAACAGGCTTAAAGTTTAGAATCACATGATTATTTCTGTAGATTCAGAAAAAGCATTTGATAAAATATAGCACCCCTTCATACTCAAAACACTGGGAAAAATGGGGATACAGGCTATCTCAACATTGTTACAGGCTATCTATGCTAAGCCCACAGTCAACATCATTCTAAATAGAGAAAAACTGAAAGCTTTCCCTCTAAGAACTGGAACAAGGCAGGGATGCCCTCTTTCACCACTTCCATTCAACATTGTCTAATTGCTCTGGCTTTTATCTCTCCCCTGATGTCTTCTGTTATCCATGCATCATTTAATAGTGTATTATTTACACTAATTGCTCTGGCTAGAGCAGTTAGACCAAAGAAATTAAAGGGATATGAATAGGAAAAGAAGAACTCAGATTACCACTATTTGCCAAGACAATATTCTATATTTAGAAGAGAAAAAAAATTCACCAGAAAACTTCTAAACTCATAAATGAATTCAGTAAAGTAGCAGGATATAAAATCAACTCTCATAAATCTAATGCACTTTTATTCATGAATGATGAATCCTCTGAAAGAGAAATAGGAAAACTACCCCATTCACAATAGTCTCAAAAAAAATACTTGGCGGCTTAGGATGTGGCTCAGTGGTAGAGTGTTTGCCTAGCATGTGTGAGGCACTGGGTTGGATTCTCAGCACCGCATATAAATAAAGAAAGATCCATCAACAAATAAAAAAATATTTGAAAAAAAGTACTTGGGAATCAATCTAACAAAAGAAGTGAAAGACCTCTACAATGAGAACTACAGAACATTACAGAAAGAAATTAAAGAAAACCTTAGAAGATGGAAAGATCCAGCCCCACAGGCAGCCACAGACCTGATACACTATAGAGGGAATGTTTCCTTGTACAAATGGAGAAACTGGGGAGAGAATGCCTCCAAAGAGAAAAAGGCAGAGAAAGAGTGGGACCAACAGATCTAGAGAGACATAAAGTGTCAAAGAACAAGAGAGGAAGAGGATCAGAGGCATCCAGAGGCACAATGACAGAAAGATGGCCAGGCAGAGAGGACAGGGTTAAGGAGACAAGGGGGAGATGGAGTGGGAAGTGAGCAGTGGGTGATGAGTGTGGGTGCCATGTGCATAGGCTGGGTGGTGCTGGGGCCACCCATCCATGTCTCCCTTCCTGTGTCCCATCCACAGGAGGGACAGGGAGGGTGGGAAGCTGATAAGAGACAGTGGGATTCCAGTAATTGAAGATTCCAGATGCGATCACAGATGCCTGCCAGGAAATCCTGGTGTGGTGGCTAGAGAGAGAGAGGAAAGTTCAGAGGAAGTGTAGCAAATCACTTAATAATGCCCACCCAGTCCTTCAGACTACCTTGGCTATGGCAGTGGGGATCAGGACATTAGGAAGGACTGCTCGAGCTAAAGCCCATGAACAAGGAGACCTGCCTCTGTCACCTAATGCAGCAGGTCAGGCATCTCTCAGGAGCAGGGTTCTTGCTGGGGACCCCAGGGTGACAGAAAGTGGCTTCATACATGGTAGCTTCCCCTGTACCCAGGACATCTAGATGTTGAGGGAACTTCCCAAGACATCTGCTTGCATAACAGATCTATCATCGCTTGGTTCAAAGAGTGCCTGCCCCAGGCTCAGCTGCCATGAACACATTATCCCATTCCCACCCCTTGACTCTCAGCCCCCACCATTCCAGGCAATCAGTGCTGTTCACATTTGCAGATGAAGAAAGTAGGGATCAGAGAGGGTGAGTCACCCATCCGTGGGTCACCCAGCTGGTCAGTGGCAGCAAGTCTTCAGTCAGCCTTGAACCACCAAGAAAACTACTCCAAGTCTTCTAACTGAGCTCCTTCAAACCCCATGATGGAGACATCAATACCATTCCCAATTATAAGACTGTACAAGGAGCAAATTTACAGAAAAACTGTAAGAATGTAAGTGCTTATCCTCTGCTAAGACTCATCAGTTTTTCTCGTTATTACCACATTTTCTTTAAGTTTCTTAGATATGACATTTAAAATACAAATAACAAAAAAAGATAACCTGAACCATTTTTGGGGGGGATGGGCACCAATGGACTCCATTCAAATAGTGAAAAGACAACCCACAGAAAGGGAGAAAATTTTGCTAATCATATATCTGATAAGTGTCTGTTATCCAGAATACATAAAGTACCCTTTTAATTAAATAAAAATAAACTACTAAAAAGTAGACAAGGAATTTTAAGAGACATTTCTCTACAGAAGAGATACAAATGATCAATAAGTGCATGAAAAAATGCTCACTAGTCATTAGGGAAATGCAGGTCATAGCTATAGAAAGATACGACTTCACTAGGCAACACACTTTCCTTTAGAATTGCAATACTAAAAAAGGAAAACAATTATTGCCAAAAATTGTGGAGAAATTAGAGTGCTTACACTTTGCTGTTAAGAATGCAAAATGGTGTAGTTACTGACCCAGCTCTCATGACCCAGAAATCCCACATTTGTATACATGTCCAAAAGAAATGAAAAGATGTGTCCATGCAAAAATGTGCACATGAATATTTACAGCATTATTTATAATTATCAAAATTTGAAAAAATCCAAATTTCCATCAGCTGGTGAATGGATAGACAAAATATAGCTTATGCATACAGTGGAGTATTATATAACTATAGAAAGAAATGAAGTCTTGATTCATTCTATAACATGATGAACCTCAAAAACATGCTAAATATAAGAAGCTGGTCATAAGGGAATCACATATGATTCTAATTTTAAAATGTCCGGTGTAATAAGAATGAAATTATGGCACTTGCAGGTAAATGGATGGAGCTGGAGAATGTCATTGTAAGCAAAATAAGCCAAACCCAAGAAACCAAAGGCTGAATATTTTCTCTGATAAGCGGATGCTTATCCATAATGGGGGGTTAGGGAACAATGAAGGAACTTTGGATTGTGCAGAAGGGAGTGAGGGGAGGAAAGGGGGTGTGGGAATAGGAAGGACAGTGGAATGGGATGGACATTATTTACCCCGTATACATGTGTGATTACACTACAGGTGTGACTCTGCACCACAAACAGCCAGAGTGCATTCTACTGTCATTTATAACTAATTAGAACAAATTTTTAAAAATTTCCAGGAGAGAGAAATCCACAGACAGAAAGTAGGTATGTGCTTGCCTCACACTTTGGAGATAGTGGGCAATAGGCAATGACTACCAAAGGGTATGGGGTTTCTTTTTGTTGTGCATGAAAATGTTCTAAATTGATAGTGGTGATGATTGTACACAAAAATTCTATCAATTGTATACTTGAACATTGTGACTTTTGTTAGATCAATTGTATGTTAACTTTAAAATTAAAAAAAGAAAATCCCAATCCAAAAGTACTTATGTATCTCCTTCTCTGGTTGGTGAAATTACATATATATTTTTAGTTTCTTCATAATCCAATACATAATCTAAGTTATTTCCAATCAATAATTATAATTTATTTTTTTGATTGTAGATGGACACATACCTTAGTTTTATTTATTTATTTTTTATGTGATGCTGAGGATCAAACCCCATGCCTCACATGTGCTAGGCAAGTGTTCTACCTCTGAGCCACAGTTCCAGCCCCAACATTTATAATTTGTAAAATAAGGAAAAATTTTGAAACTCTAATATTGGACAGTTTTAATATTCAACTTATAAAAGAAAGGATATAAAATAGTTGTACATTCTCCAGGTATGCAACATGAATATATAATAAGAGTAATAGAAAAATAGGATAAAATGAAAATAAGTATGCAAAAGTGATAATAATTTGGATAAATTTAAAACATGTTAACCTTTTGTGGATGATAATGTTCATCTTTACAAGTATGGGAAATGACCACATTTGCCTCACAAATTGAATTCGGATTTTATTTGATATTGAAAATCCTTATGACAACATTAGCAAGGACACGTGCCCTCTTCATGCTTCAGATCTTCACTGGATACCTTTCCCCTTTTTCTTCCTGGAACTTTCCCTTCTCCTAATCTTTCCCTGCTTTTCAATCTGAGTTTTCTTTTTCTAGTTGTGTTACTTTTATCCAAAATGTTCATTTCATACAGTGTTCTAGATTTTTTTAGGTTTTAACTTTGATTAATATTTCATAATAAATTGAGCTTTTCATATTTATTCAACTTTTTGAATTTTATTTCTTTTCTTCTTTTGAATCTGTAATTGGTTATATTTGTGGTTTATAAATATCACATTTATTTATTTCTCAGTTTTGCATACTAAATTTTCTTTTTTTCTAATTTGTTTCACTTTGTACTCATTGTTTTTCTATTTTAAATTGCTATATACATAAATATATGCATTTAAGTTAGTTATAGATCTCATTATTCTCTTTTTTCTTCTTGTTGCCATGTAGTGAAAGATAAAAATTCCTCTGATTCAGCTTTATCTATTTTATATATATAGATACACATATATAGTAATAATGTTATATATGTAATACTATGTAACATATATGTATGTCATATATATACATATTAAGTATTTGTTATATATATGTGTATATATATGCATATATATACGTGTGTGTGTGTGTGTGTGTGTGTATGTGTAGTGACACCCTGCTGGGTGGCCTACAGCCCCAAGGGCCCGGGGCGGGCAGTGCCCATTGGTGGAAGAGGGGACACTACCAGGCAGGGGGTGTTTCAAGGACCGCCTTCACTGAAACTGCCAGGAGTAGCCAGTCGCCCCGCAAGGCAAAGCCACCACTTCACCCCAGGCCAGAGGAGCCTGGGACAGCCAACTTCACTCCACAGTCTTCCAGGAGCGCCACTCTTGGCTCCACCCAGCTGTCCTGGCTCTCCAGTTGTGTGCCACTGAACTGGAAGGGACTTCTCTTCAGCCTGTGCAGGGAACCCTGTGGTGCCGGCCTCCTGGAAGCACCTGTGAGTTCCCCCTCTTGCCTGCCAGGCACCGCCTAGAGACCACCTGGCCTGGCTTCCTGGAACACCTCCTCCCACACCTAAGGCGGCAGCCTGGTGTCACAAGTCCTCAGCCTCTGGCAGCTTTCCTAGCCTCAGCACCATACCTGGTCACCCACTCCCCTGCTCCTGATGCGGGATCCCCCTTCTGGTTTTTGCTGCCCCCTGCAAGGCCGAACACCCAAGCCTAGAAGGCATGGAGGAGGTAGGCAGTCAAGGCAGCAGTAGGTCAACTGGGCATGCTCAGAAGCCAGTCAGGATTGGGTTTCAAACAGGCAGCTCCTGCATTACAGCAGGGCTACTAGTGCTGGGGGTGGTGGTAGGGGTAGGAAGGCCAGGAGGAAGGGGAGGAGGAGCAGGCCAGCAGTAGCCAGGACACCACCACCAGGGAGAGGAGGAGTTCTTGGGGTGGGACAGGCCCTCCTACCACTTGGAGTGTCTTCTGTTTCCTTTTGGAAAAGGGAGCACAAAATAAAGGAGACAGAAAGTAGAAGGGGAAAAAAGTAAGAGGACAGAATGGGGGGAGTGGGGGAGGGTGACCAGAAAGGGCCAGAGCATGAAGGAGAACTAGGATTGTGGGGGAGGCAGCCCTTCCCAGTGTGAGCACAGCCATTTGGGCAGGTGCCATAGCCACTGCCCAGAGGCTGAATATCACACGGCACAGTGGCCCTTGGAAGGAGCTCTCTTGGAGTCCAGAGTACACACCAAGGGATAAGTCTGTGCCATCCTTTATCTGGTGCTCTTTGTTGGTTCCCCACAGGTGGCAGCACTGCTGGGAAGACACATGATGAATTGAAGCACAGCTCCAGGCAAGGACTTGAGATCTTGAGGACAACAGCTACCTGAAGTCAGCCAATAGGCAGGGGACCAAGAGATGGTGGACCAAAGGACCCCAGCATTTTGGGGAGGTGGAGAGAACTGGCGTGGGAAGGCCACCTGGAGCTCAACTGCCAGGTAAGGATTGTATTTGCCAACCAGTGCTCAGCAAAACCAGTGGCAGTAGTGGATGGATGACCTGGATTTTTGGTTTATCTCCTTGCTAAAGGAGGAAAATGTTTTCTGTGCTAGTAGGAAATAGTGTTGCTAGAGGAGTTAATAGGGAACTGTGGATGAAACCAAAGGGGTTGTTCTGTCCATTTGGGGCTGGGGTGGGGCTTAAAACTCCAGAAGGTGATCAGGTGCAGAGGGAGTTGCAGCTCTTGGACTGAGGTTGGGAAATGCCTATGTGCCATGCAAGTGTCTGTAATGGGATGTGAGTAAGGGGAGAGGTGGCCAGGAGAGAGCCAGGGTCACCCCAGCCAGCTTACTTTCATTTTGATTTTCTCTCCCTCTGATGAGGGATCCAAGGCATAAGCATCAGGTCTGGCTGAACTGATAGACTATATGTGTGTGTGTTTGTGTGTGTGTGTATGTATATGTGTATGTGCGTGTGTGTATGTGTATCCACGCTTGCGTGCTGAGTGCCAGGTGGGGCCCTCATTTGATTTCATAGGGTGTTTACAACAGCATCTGAGCCAACCTGCTAGAGGAGCCCCTTGCGTGAATTACACTTAAGGTGTCCAAGAGATAAATGTTGGTCTTGGAATAAAGCAGGTGAAGGTACTTAGGTGCAGTGTTCTTTACTCATCCAGTCTATACTAGCCTAGCAGCAGTTGTAGAATTGAAATGGATCTCTTTTCTGGAACCCTGTTCTGACACAACCTCTTAATAGCAGGGCTGATTTCGCTTGTTTTTAAAGTAGAGGCTTGGAGGGTGAAAACTGGAGCAGTACATTCTGCTTATCTTCCTGGCGAGGTGTGTGTTAGAATTTGATCTTGATCTGCCTGCCCATGCATTTGTGCAACTCTTACACACAGGTTGGAAGTGAAGAGAATGCAGGGGTTTGGGTATTGCATCCATATGGACAGGTATCAAGCATGCAAGCCTTCATTTGTGTACAAGTGTTGTATGAACCTTTTGGAAATCTGTGAAGATATGTGCCTCTTGTCCCATGCTGTCAATCGTGTTTGCAGTGTGAATGGACACATCCCTTGGGAGAAACGTGTATTCATCAGAGCATGAATGAATGTGTTGTTAAGGACACCGATTATTTCTCTGTGTACTTAGCACAGATCTTTCATTTTTCCCTTGACTTCTGAGTTCTATCAAGACAAATAACCTACTCCTGGCCCCATTTTAGCCTTTCTTCAGGGTTCCTATTTGAAAAAAAAATAAGCATGATTTGTAATTATGCAATCCAAATAGTTATAGATTGTGAGATCATTATATTTCATGAACCATCCATCACTAATTCCTGAATTCAGTATCTCTCAACTGAATTTTTATTTTCATTATTGTTCCACAAGGAAGGCTTTTTGAGTTTATTCATCTTATGACCTCTGCATTTTATGAAACTTTAATACCATTCATATACTGTATATGATTTTATATACTGGGGGCACTTGGTCAGAAGCCATTGCATTTTCTAAGATGCTTTTTTTTCCCTCTATGAAGCTGCTTTCAGCCTCAACATGTGATACATCCCCAGAGGAAGAGTGCCTCTATCTTGTCTTGGGGCAGAAGTTGTTCTGATGCTGGAGCGTGCTGGCCACCTGTGGGGAGAGCAGTCTTCTCTGGCCCCTCACCCCTCACACAGTCCCCAGTCCCCAGTCCTCATAGGCTTTCCTCATCTGGAAAGTTCTGTACCCTGCCTAAGAAGCAGTGTTCCTTCTCCACCCATTTCCTCTGTCACTGTCCTCTGTGGAGATCTGATCCTTCTGAACCTGGCTGCTGATTTGACTCACCTGCTCTTCCAAAAGGATTTCCATATAAACATGTACCATGTTGCCCCTTAACACTTGACTTTGGAACAGTCAAATGATTGGTATATTTTTCTGAGGTGAAAATAGGAAATTCCAAGCACAATGGCATTTATCTGGAGCTTCTTACTGCTTTGTTCAGCTTCACTCCCGTGGGTGTCTTTCAACTTGTTCAGCTCCAACTGGAAAATCTGTCTGTTTCTCCACTGAGGTACAGTCCTGATGAAGCACTGCCCAGATATGTCCACTCTTTTTTGTTTTAAAATATGATTTGCACAGTTTTTACATTCCCATATCACCAGTGAGTTTTTAAGCCTGTATAGTGCCTGTGTTTTGGCTCATGCAATGGTTGGGCTTCTAGAAGGAAAGAAGGGGAAAGGAAATAAACTGTCACCTCTGCCATGGGTTAGGCACAGTGCTGTGTGGCCTTAGTTTTAAAACCTCAGAAATGATTGATGAGGCTTCTCTGTTTCAGGTTTGCCCTTGGCCCTGTGGGTGGGGTGGCCTGGCCATGAGGGTGCCACATGTTTCTGCTCTCGTGTTCTGTTTTACTTCATAGGAAGCTTATCTGGAAGGCCAACATAGGTCACTCAGACACAGTTTCCAACTGGTAGACCTCCTCAAAAGAAAAAAATATATAAGAATGAGTTATTTGACCTTAATTTTTTTTGTAATGCTTGTTCCATTAATTGTTTATCTTTTTCACATGTAATTGTGTAAAAGTAATGACTGTCTGCCATTAATAAAGTCACATAATGGGCGGGGGATGTAGCTCAGTTGGTAGAGTGTTTGCCTCACATGCACAAGACCCTGGGTTCAACCCCAGCACCACAAAAAACAAACCAACAAAAAAATCACATAATTCCCCAAGGTTATGATAAAAGAGTAGCAGTCCTCAGCACACACCTGCCCTCCCCAGTTTCTACTCCTGAGTGTCCCTGAGAGGCATCATTTCCAACTGTTCAAACTGGTTTTCTTTCTGTTGTTTATTTTCATCTTTCTAAATAGCAGACTTAGACTGCTAATGTTTTGCTATGTGGTTTTTAAAATTTATCTTCTACTATGGAAGACTTTATCTCTGTTATAAATCTCTTTCCTTATACTTCTAAGAGAATCATATTAACAACTTTGGTTTATCAGCATATGATATGAGCATGCTTCAATGATGTTAATGCCAATCCAGAAGTCTTCTAGCCTCCTGCTCTGGTCAACTCTGGTTATTCTCCAGGCCTGCAGTGGGGCTGTAGTTGAGTTTTCTTCCATCTACTTCTTTGCCCCTGCCACTGTGTGTTTTCTTCCCTGTCCCGCATTTCACTGTCCATGGAGTGGGAGGATAAACCTTATGTTTGTTTTGCTGGTCATCATTAATGAGTAGAGGTTCAAGCACATCAGACTAGCACATAGCAAGCACGCCTAGAGGTTGTTACTGCTGTGGTACCTACTGTTTTCATCAATATGTAGATTGTTATCTTACCTGCCTCAGAAGGATGTTTTTATGGGATAATAATAGAACAGTAGATTGCTATGGAATGAGTCAAGAGCTTGTGGGGTGATTATAAAGTGCAGGTGTTAGAATTATCACTGATGGTCATCCAGACTGCATGCTTCCCAACTTGGTTTAATGACTTACTGAATCAGTGAAGTACAGAATGGAGATGAGAATAACAGAATTTTACTTTTTCCCACAAATTTTGCATGTAACTCTAAGTCAACCTGCACACGTAAGAGTTTAAGAATTCTTTTAACCCACGACCATTGATTTTTTCTTTTTTCTTTTTTCTTTTTCTTTTCTTTTTTTTTTTTTTTTTTTTTTTTGATGGGGGCAGGGATCTCAAAGGAATGGTGTATTAGAAAATAACTACCGGCTCCTGGGGTGGGAGGAGGGAACCCCAGGCCCTGGTGCAGTGTGTGCCAGTTTACCAGGGGAGAATATGCTCATCATTGCCAATATTAATCTCCTAAAGTAACTCCACCAGTTTAGGAGATCAGAGAATGTGGCACACCTGGCCATCCTAAACTAGAGTGAGCTGGCTCCAGTGCATCAGCTTTTAGGAAAGACACATTTCTCATAGCTCCCTATGATAAATAGGGCTGGGTGAACTAAATTCCCAGAGATTTCTGGGAATGGAGTGTTTTAACAATCAACATTAAAAATCCCAAGGAAATAAAGTAATAAGAAATAAATCCAGGGGCCTCATCAGGATCTGTTGATCCTCAGAGGTAATCTTTTTGTGTGTGTATGAAGTTTCCTATCCTGGTATTGGCTAATTTATTTTACTCAGTTGGATAATAATTTAGCATATGCCTATATGTTATGGATCATTTTCCTTGAGTGAGGAAGCACACATGAAAAGCAAACTTTTCCCATGATTACTGTAAAGTGAATTAACTCAATGCTCAAAAGATTCCTCTCTACACAGGGGAAGGATAGGTGAAGGCTGCTCATTTTTTTTTCTTGTGGTGCTGGGGTTTGAACATAGGGCCTTGGTGCATGTGAGGCAAGAACTCTACCAACTGAGCTACATCCCCAACACAAGGCTGCTCATTTTTTCTTTTTTTTTTTTTTTTTGGTACTGGGGATTGAACCCAGGGGCACTCAACCATTGAGCCACATCCCCAGTCCCATTTTGTATTTTGTTTAGAGACAGCTAAACAAAAGCTAATTCGTTATCATCAGATACTACTTATTCACTGTCCCCTGATATTCTTATTCTTGTGCTTTCCTCCCCCCAGAACATTTGCACATTCATCGTGAATGTGCAACTCAAGTGAGTTGCTTAGGACCTCACTAAGTTGCTGAGGCTGGCTTTGAACTTGCAATCCTCCTATCTCAGCTTCCCAAGCGCTGGAATTACAGGTGTGTGCCACTGCACCCGGCTAAGGCTGCTCATTTTTAACCTGCAGAGGAGGATAGTTTTTTTCAGTCTGAGATTGACTCTTTGGTCACTGCTGTCCACATCTTCCTACAAGGTGCCCCTGAGAAGACAGCTCACATTCTCTGAAGGGAAAAAGTTAATCATAATCTCGATTTAAGTTGTGTATTGGTGTTTTTTCATATTGTTCTCCAATTTGTGCATGTCAATCAACTCCCTCAAGTTTGATTTGAACATAGCTAAGGGATACATTTGAGGAATGGTTATGTTAGGATGGAGAACACACTTGTTTGGGTTATTTAGCTAATAAAGAAAAGGCTCAAGATCAAGTGCAATTAGATTATTCTTTGAATGGTTTGGGGATATGGAGGACACTCTTGTTGAGAGATTTATCTTTTGAAGCTAATCTGATTCCATCAGTCCTTTGCTGAAATATTTCAGTCACTTCTCTGTTAATCTTAAATTACAGACCAAGGTCTTTTTTTCACTTCAAAAAGTTTCAGAAGATCTCCTTCTTGTATCTTAAGAAGCCTCTCCTAACCCCAAAGCTATAAAGATATTTTCTTATTTTCTCTTAATATTGGTATAGTATGATCTGTCTGAAATTTATTTGTGTGGATAGTATGAGGCAAGGATTTATTTCAGTTCACCCCTCAGATAGTGTGTTAGTCATCGTTATGTTACTGTGACAAAATTCAGTTTAAATAGAGGAAAGGTTTATTTTGTCTCACAATTTCAGATGTTGCACTTTATGGTTGGTTAAGCCCCTTGCAGTTGGGCCTGTGGTGAGTTAGTACATCATGACAGAGGAAGCTGCTCACCTCAAGATGGCCAGGAAACAAATAAAGATTGAAAAAGGAGGTTGATGTTCCAATATCTTCTTCAAGGGCATGCCCCAGTAACCTAATTTCCTTCTAGTAGACTCCACCTCCTTAAAGTTCCACTAGCCCCCAGTAGCACCATAGCAGGGGACAAAGCCTTTACTACATGAGCTGTTAGGGAACATTCAAGATCCAAACTGTAGCAGATAACTCTAGAGTTTGCCAATGTATTAACTGAATAGTCTGTCTTTTCCCACTTGTTAGAAAGACCTTTTAAAAAAACACAGTCTCATTTGTACATGGAAATTCATTTACTACTGCCTATTGTGTTCTATTTGTCTACTTGTCCATTCTTATGTCAATATTTTTCTCTTAATTCTTATAATTGTATAGCAGTGCAACATTCCCTCATCATTCTTCATTTCAAAACTTCATTTTTTCTAAAAACCAATGGCTTGCATTTTAAATTACCTTTGTTAAAAGTTGAAAATTAGTTTTTCCTCATGTAGGAGCCAATGTCAAGGGTTGGCTGTGTGCTGTGTATCAGGTAGATAATACAAACTGTACTTAGAAGAGATTTTTTAGAACATATTTCCTTACTCTATTCTTGCCAAAACTATATAATTATGGCAACTATCACATTTACATATTTTGAAGTTAAGCTAATTCGTTATCATCAGATACTACTTATTCACTGCCAAGGTTATCAAGTCCCCTGATATTCTTATTCTTGTGCTTTTCTTCCCCCAGAACACTTGCACATTCATTCCTTCAAAAATGAGACAGAGGTTTCAAAATCTGTTTGCCAAATCACGTAATACATGTGGCTACACCTATGCACCAAGATCTGATCTATTCTGCTACACAAATAGGGTTGGAGATGAATACAGAGGTAGAATACATATACCAGATTTCCCTGCCTTGAGATTAGGTTTCTGGCCAAGAAATGAGAACAAAAGTGATATATGCCATGTGCAGACTTGATCCATGAAACCTCCCATGTATGTTCTTTAATGTTTCTCACAATTTCTGAGTGACTCACAATTACCATATTCTTAGGGTGATATCATAAAGATCACACTGAAGGTTTCAGAGCCACTGTCACCCTGGGGGAAGACAAGCAGAACTGCTGCTAATGAGGAACACTGCTCTGGACTAAAGAAATACACTTCCTGTTCTTTAAGGAATTGATTTTTTGAGGCTCTTTGTAACCTAGCCTCCCACATGTAAAACAAAGTGTGAAAAAATTATTAAAATTGAAAGTCTTGTAACACCATTGTAAATCAAAGCTTAGGAGTAAAATTACAATTAATGAAAAAAATATGTGATTTAGGTTATGGACATGTTATATTTTTCCATATTATACCAATTTCCTTATGCTGTAGAATGGCCCAACTCCAGTCAGAAAACAATGTTTGTAGTTCAAGTTAAGTGAATAAAAGAACAGGTTATCATTCTCACTCCCTGACCTTTTCCACCTACAGGAATTCCATTCATTAGCAGAAATAGGTTACTGGAGTTTCTGGAAGTTAAGGCAATACCACTGCAAAAGGAGCATGTACATTTCTCTTTAAATCCCTCCCCACTTATACTGCTATTCTATTTCCTTTATCACATCCATGGGGTGGGAGAGCCTTAATTAGCAGCACCTCATTTTACAACTGCTTGGTTTAACAAGGAAGATGTGTTCCCATCTTATAGGGAAAAGAGTTTTTTGAAAGTGGAGGCAGTTAAACTGGATGGGTTGTCAAAAAAAAGTAATAAGCTTAAATGTGAAAAATAATACCATGATACCATAATTTGGCATAATTGTTTATATAAAGCATGTGTGCATTTGTGGGTGGGTGCATGCACATGTGCATAGGCATGTGTTAGAATAAGTAAGAATAAAATATATGCAAAAATAAATAATATCCCTCCTTTTATAGATTTTATTTTAGAGTGGGGCAAATAGCCACTAAAGCATTTTTCATAAATCATTTTTTTGTAAAAATTTAAGTAAAGGAAGAATATAGGGAACTGTGAGAATGTATAATATTTGTCTTAGTAGAGCAGGTACAGATGGTTATTCTGAGAAAGAAAGGTATAGAGGAAGAGTAGGAACTAAATAGAGAGGGAAAGTATGGGGCAAAACGTTTTGTAGTAGATTGAATGTGACAAACTCAAGGGATGGAAGGAGTCCAAGGTGCTTAGGGAGCAGTAAGCAGTAGAGCAACCAGGAGACACTCTTTGGGGCTTTGAAAACTAAGTGAGGAAAAATGTGGAAACTCTGAAAGGATTTAAGAATTGATGGCTGCAACATTTCTGAATCATCAAGTTCCTTGCAAAGAATGAATTTGAAATTACCATTTCTTGAATCTGAGCTAGGAAATTTGAATATGTTAAAGTATCAACATTTATTTTCTTTTACTTATATTGAATTTCATTCTATATCAATAAAAAGCTCTAGAGAGTAAATTATTTTACCATCATTAGGCTTTTTTTACTTTTTTCTAATATATAATGACATATAAAACAAATATTTTTGTTTCTATAATTGATTCTCTAATATATGCATCTTGGTAGTGATAGGGGACAGATAGTGCCCCTTGGTTCAATCTCTGGTACCAGAAAAAAAAATCAAAAACAAGAAGAAAAAAGCCAAGAAGCAGACCTGGGTGGGACTCTGTGGAAATGTCTTAAACATGCACACGTGCATGCACGCACACACACACACACACACACACACACACACATTAAAAAAGTAAGTCTATTCAGACTGCAATAAAAAACATACCATAGACTGCATGGCTTTTGAACAACAGCATTTCTCACTGTTCTGGAGGCTACGAGTCTGAACTCAGGTGCTAGCATAGTTGGATTCTGGAGAAAGGCCTCTTTGGTGCAGACTGCACCTCCTAATTCATCACAGTGGGAATTAGGATTTCATCACATGTGCTGTGATGTGAAAAGAGCAACAGATACTGTCAGTGTTACACTTAATTGTCTTTACAATTCAAATCTAAACATCTTTGCTGCACAGCCTAAATTTTCTCATTAAATTTTCTTCTAGGTAATTTTCTTGGCTGCTTATTATTCTTTATTTATTCTTAGATAGATATGCTTCTACATGACCAAATAATTTTTGATATGGGAAAAACAGAAGAAAATAAGAGAAATAAAACTGATGCTCCCATTGAGTACTAAATATACACTATTTCCTCAAGGACTTCAATTGCAAACCATAATATTATTTCATGTGCCTTTAAGAAACAAAAATAAGCATTATCAATTAAAATATGAAATGCTATCTATGGCATGATTGATTTTAATTTTTGGCTTGTTATGATGTTAAGAACATGTTCCTAGAACAAAGGAAATCATTTGATTTTTACAAAGCAACACTTAGAATACATTGTTAGTCCTGTTTCAAAGAAAAACAAAATCAGTACATAAACTCTTAAGTAACAATCATAAAAGCACAAAACTAAAACATACAGAAGTCAGATTTCAAAATCAAATTTTTCTGATTCTTGGATCATCTTTCTTCTATGGATTTCTGCTAATTTACTGTTTTAGATGTTCATTTCTAGAAAGGCCTCTCATGGCCCTTATTGAGTAGCATGGTGTGCCATAATCTATTAAGAAACCATGTGCAATTATGATGTGATTAATAAGGGAACCCAACAATGGAGCTTAGCATTTCCTTAGTTCATAATTACTAAGAAAAAGACTTTTCCTACTACAGAATCTCCATATTTTAGAAAGTATTAATTGCATGATATTTATTACATGTGTAAGTCTTTATATTTAATAGCTTCACAATGCTTTGGCCATTTGAACAAATTGTTGAAGCAATTATAGGAGTAAATAATCATAGCTATTTAACCAGTCACCACATAATCCGATATAACATTGCTCTGGCTATCATTGAAATGGTTGTGAGTTAGTATTCTTTTTTAAAATACATAAATCAGAGAATATTACATCTCTTTAAGGAATTTTAACATAAAGTTCTTATAAATGGGTATACTGTTATATACTTACATAGGTCATAATATTAATATTTGCAAATATTTTTTAATGCTTATTGTGAACCATGACATAATCTAAGTGACCTTGTCTTTATTTTATTTATTTTTCATAACAAACATGTGCAAGGAAAATTTTTATTCTTACGCCCATTTTTAAAACTGGAGAAGTCAGGATTTATACCAGTTTCGTCATTGATGCTTTTAATTTACCAGTGATATTTCTTCTCAAGGAAGAACAAATGAGCAGAAACACTAGAGACCAGCATTCAAGTTCAGGTCACAGAATTAGTTTGGGTCGATCTTTAAATCAGGAATGGAATAGTATCTACCATATGTAGATAGACCATGAATAATTCGGTCTAGTTGAAGGCTAAGGTTTGTCCTAACTCCAAAAACCATGCACATCTGCCCCTAGTGACATGTTAGTATTCAGTAGACATTGTCAGTTTTTTTATTTTCTCAATTTCCATCTCCACTGTGACATACTTGTTTTTAACTTATGTACCCAAACTGAGGAAGCCATGGCAAAGAGTTTTATTGTATTTAAATATGTGTTTCTTTCTATTTTCAGCCTCCTTTGCAAACAGTTAGCCCATATGACTGGCATCATGCAAGAGAGGGTTAGGTAAAGTGTCACATCATTTCCAGGCCTGGCCCTGGAAACACCTTGAGAGTCTTGTGGATTAATTTGGTTCCTTAGTCATCCTGAGGGAGGCATTCTTTGAGAGTATTCCATGGACACCAGGACAGTGAAAGAATGAAATGAAAGACCCCTAGATTGCCGAGTCATTGCATATGAGAGTGACCTAGTAAACCATATGACATGACCTATGATGTGGAAAAGCTTTGTTTAATCAAGAAAGATATCTCTCTTGTGTAAGCGAGTGTTTTTTAATGGCAGCAAATATTATGTACCCTAATTCCACAGCAGAATGTTGTCTTTAATTCTCAGAAAATTAATATAATTTATTAATTTTAACTTACTTTAGTCAAGAAAGAGGAGAATATGTAAAATAGACTCCATATCTTTGAGTTGTCTTGTGAGAGTTTCTAAGCCTGAGCCTGGTTATGAATCTATGCAGACTTGGAACCACACCATTATTAACGGAATAATAAAAAATCATTAATATAGGTTCAAACTGATGATAGAACAATGCTTATTTAGGACTCCAAATACAGACAAAGCATTTTGTGGATATGTCTGTAAGCACAAAGGGACGGGAAGCAGACCTCAACAGATTCAGAGAAGCCTTTATTCCTTCAGGGACTTAGGTGCCATTGGGACCCATTTTCTGTATGGGAAAATGGCTCTAAGTTATAGAGGGGATTTTGGTTTATAGGATACAATGATGTAATCACTGGAAGTTCTGTACATGCAGTTTTGACCATCAGGGGTTAGTTATACAGGTTAAAACCAGACTCCAAGGAATGAGTACTCAAATCTTGCACATTGTCATTCAGGACTAATTTGCCATGGAAGAAGCATTCAGTTTCTGCCCCTTTCCCTCAGGGCCAATTGTTATCAGGAAATAATGCTCTGGGAGAGTTTTAATGTTTGTCTCCTTCCTCTTTCTTTTTTTTTTTTGGAACCAGGGATTGAACTCAGGGACACTCCGCCACTGAGCCACATCCCCAGCCCTATTTTGTATTTTATTTAGAGACAGGGTCTCACTGAGTTGCTTAGGGCCTCGCTAAGTTGCTGAAGCTGGCTTTGAACTCGCGATCCTCCTGACTCAGCCTCCCAAGTCACTTGGATTACAGGCGTGCGCCACCACGCCCGGCTGTCTCCTCCCTCTTTCTAAGCCATACCATCCCTCCATTTTTCTTGGGGAGCTGTCTTATAGGAATATTATTTTCCATAACCCTTCAAAGTCAAACAAACAAGCCAAAAAATAGGATTTTAGGAATATTTATCTCTTGGCACTGGTATATAAATGTATATGCAAAGGCATTTATTTTCTTTCATTGGGACTGTAGTTTTGCTTCATTATGAATAAGTGATAAAATTGTGAAGAAAATGTGTCATATCTAGGAGGATGGAAGGAGATCATACTCTAAGGCATTCATTTTAATTAATTTATTATTTCTACAATGAAGTATTTTACAAAGTTTGAGATAGTTTATCCTCATATAGCTTAAGTTTTAATTTCCTGACCTATAATAATAGATAAAGTAAGAGAAAGAAAAATACCTATGCAGTTAATTATGATAAGTCCTCAAAAAGTCTTTAAAACCAGGGTTACTTTAGGAAAATTATATTTTTAATTATAATTTGCTAAAGTGCTTAATGTTGATTCCCAAATATATAAAATATAGTAAATTGGCTTTTCATCAATGTACCTTTCAAATATTTGTTTCAATTGGGAATTCTGACAATGAAGTTCCCCTTTAAAAATTAAATTATTTAGCAATATGAGAAAATAACCTCAAGAAGTAAAGATATTAATATCTAAATTTTTTATCTCAAATTTTATTATTACTTTCTCTGCCTTTTATCATTTCACTGGTTTCCTGATTTGTCCACAGCAGAAAGAAGGAAGGAAGGAATCAAGGAGGAAAGAAGGGAGAAAGAAAGAGAAGAAGGAAAAGGGGAGGAGTAGGCAAGTAAAGAGAGGAGGAAGAGTAAAGGAAGGAGGAGGGGAGAGGGAAAATCTAATATTTCTATGATTTTTGCACAGGAAAGGTCAGGAAAGTAAAGTTTTCTATTCAGAAAAACCAAATGCAATTACTGAGGAAAACCTACAGATTCAATGGAGAGTGGTAAAGTGTTAAAATAATGCAAAACCTCAGAAAAAAATTCAGAATGATAGGGAGTTGAGATAGTCTGATCCATGTTAGTGCCTCCAGGCACTCACCATGAAGGGAACTCTATTCCTATGCCCTACAGATTCTCAGGTGTCCCATTGCACAAGCACAATTCAAAGCTGTTTATTATTGTTGTTGTTTTATTGTTTATTGTTACTATGATGATGATGATGTCCTGCAGATTGAACCAAGGAGCTCTTTACCACTGAGCTTCATTTCTGGCCCACTTTATTTTATTTTTTTTTATTTTAAGACAGAGTGTCAGTACTTTTCCTAGAGCCTTTCTAAGCAGCTAAGGCTGTTTGCATACTTGTGATCCTCCTATCTCAGCCTCCATGCTTTAATCTCAGTGACCCTAACCTGTGTTTATATCATGTCTATTAATACCCAACTGACTGAAGAAAGCTGTTTCACTGAACACAACATAACTGGCCATGGAGCTATACTTCCACAGAGAAAAAGATGGCAGTATTTTCTGTTATATTCTTTTAATTTTAAAAATGCATGATCTTGATTTGACAAAAATCAATTAAAAAATAACCATATCTAGTATTAAGTATTATTGAATATTTAGGAATCCCTTGTATTTTCAATGAGTATCTCATAAATTTCACATTAATTCTTCTAGGCATGTGTGATAAAATTGGTTATATTTTCTGCAGCTTATTTAGTAAGTACTACATAAATTAGAATCTGTATTAGTTTTCTAGGCCTGCCATAACAGAATACTAGAGACTGGCAGTTTTAAAAAAGACTTATTTTCTGCTTAATCAGGATAAGTTTTTATAATACATGCTCAAATTGTTGTCATTAAACATATTTTGTTGTACCTTAACATAACAGCAAACAGAACTGATAGGGAATTACAGGCAGATCTGCTATTCTAAGGCCAATTTACTTGGCTTTAAAGCTAATAGAAAACTGATAAAAATTGAGTAAAAGTACCACTTCTCTGGAGCTGTCTCCATATCTCACAGGTGGCCTATTCAGGGGTTGGGATCATTACTGGACACCAATGGAATAATGGAAATGATAAGAATACTAAAGTAACTTTCAGAAAAACTGGGTGCTTGAAGACGTTTTTATAACATTTGAGTTCATGGTAGCTGAATCTAAATGAACCAAAACTCTTTCAGGTCATTAGAAAGCATTCTGGGAAGTTTTGAAATACAATAATCATGTATTAATTCCCCTCACTTCCCACCCTGAACACCAAATGTGTAGGACCAGGTGAGTAAAGTACAAAATCTCTAGAGAACTTGCAAGGTCTATCATGACATAGACAAAGATGCACAATATAACAACTAAAAGGAGTTTCTTACACAGAATAGCAAGTCAGCATTAACCAATCACAAAACATGCCTGAAATCAAAGTTGATATTTAATGTAGCCAGATCAAGTGGGTTATCCTAAAGAACTTGACTTTTACATTGAAGAGCTTTGTTTATTTCCATGGTTAAAAAGCATGCACCAAAATCTGAACTCAAATAATGGTTCAGCCTGAATATTAAGGTACCAGGTAGTTGCCTATGTTGAATAATTTATATTTTATTATTCAATGAAATAAATGATACCAAAGAGTATAACAAAAATGTAATAGAGAAAATACAATTGAATTATAAGCTTTGCTTGATAGAAAAATATTAAGAAAGTAGGGATTCATGAACAAAGAACAAATGGGCCACATAGAAATCAATAACATGATGCTAAACTTAAGATCCAGATGTATTATTAATTACATCAAATGTAAGTGGCCATTTAAAGACAAATATTTTCAGAATGTATAAACAAACAAGACCTTACTCTCTTCCGTTTATAGGGAGCAAACTCTAAATATAAGAATATAGAAAGATTGAGAACATGTGAATGGAAAAGTTCTTCCACGCATGTACTGAACACTGAGGCACTGATTTTCCTTAAACTGTCCTATGCTTACAATGCATTTCTAATCAAAATCCAGATACTTGAGTAATGATAATGTGAGGTGATTCCATCCTGATCTTTGTGCTGTTACCAAGTGAACATCCAGTCATGTTCCACATAAGGATGTTTAATGACATGTTTAATCACATGTAAAATTGGTCCCCCAAGATTTTATTGCCTAGCAATACTGTTGCATTCTGGTTTAAATAAGGGCACTCTATTGTGTTTACACAAAGAAGAAACCATCTAACAACACCTTCTGTCATTAAGCAACACATGACTGTGGATACCTAAACTTTATCAAATTGCACACTTAAAATGTGTACAAATTGCTGCATACATTATACTTCACATTTTAAAAACTACATGTAGAGTATCTGCTAGACACAAAGCACTATCTCAGAGAAGATGTAGTATACAAACTCAAGCACCATCTCATTCCTGCTTTCAAAAATGAAGATGTCTGACTTGTCTAAAGTTTGTCTAACAAAAATGTGGGTTTTATTGTTAGAAAAATTCAGCAACATTTTTCTGCTTAAGGACAAACAACTAGCAAACTTTTACTTAAAAATAATTACTTCTTACTTAGCACTCCACCTTAACAGAATTGTCTTTTTTCTAGTGATTAAGTTAATTAAACATATTTTAAAAGATGAGAATCAAGCATAGAATAATTGGGATTCATTATTTTTGTGCCTTTTATTTATCCACTCATTTCATTTTTTAAATTTTAATTAACTTATTTTCCTGATATGGTGATAAAGCTCAGGGATGCTCTACCACTGAACTCTATCCCCAGCCCTTTTTATTTTCTGATGGGGTCTCATTAAGTTGCTGAGGCTGACCTTAACCTTGGAATACTTCTGCCTCAGCCTTTGGGAGTTGCTGAGATTGCAAGCATGCACCATTGCAACCACTTTAACTACCACTTTTAAAGTACCGATTTGACTTTACCAAATGTTGGGTGCTGAATAGTCTCTAAGGAGACTAAGACATGAGTAAGTATTTACAGGATGTAACTCTTCTTGGGCTATTTGGAGGACTTGAATGAATATGAAACTTTAAAAGAAAGTATTATCAACTTAGGTAGTGCTAGAGGAAGTTATGGGTACAGAGGCATCAGCTCGTGATGAGGAAGACTTAGTCTAATGCTTGTAAAATGTCCATCTGACCTTAAGAATATCTGAGATTTTTACCTTTGCAAACATTTCAAAATAGAACAATAATAATACCATTCATATTTGATTCCACCTTCCTCCCAAGCAAGGAACCATGTACTTTCTATTTATTTTAACCAGTATCTCACCAGGAAATTTGTATTATTGCCCTTTTATGATTGGGTAAATTGGACAAGTGATACAGCAAAACGCAAATGTAGATCACAATTCCCCTCTTTCAGATTACACTTTTTAAAGAACATTAACAGAGGAAGCCATTCTTGCAATATTGGAAGACCCAAAATGACCTATAAGATCATTTTGAACTCTAAGATGTTGTAAATTTTTCATGTATGGATGGTTTTGTGAAGTCTATAGCTTATACAATTAGATAAGTTTTCTTTGGAAGAAAATAGCATGCATTTAGGAATACTAAAATAAGCACAAGCCTTTAGAAGTGTCTTGTTACAGTGAGACGTAAGCTTTTTCTCTTCCCAATTAATCAATTCCTGCCTATCAGCCTATTGGTTATAAATGACTTCGATACAAATAGTTAATGACAGCTTCTCCATCAGGGTGTGAGCATGGAGATAACCACAGCCTTTGCCCTAAGATTGCCAGGAGATATCAGAAAACCAAGTCAGCATAGTTGTACATGATTTTAGAAAGTAGGGTTGGAGACAGAGTGGTCCAACTGGTGGGAAAAGTGAGAGTAATCAAGCATATTTCCATTTTATTTTGGGTTTACTTTTGCCCATTTCTTCTAACAATACTATGTTGGTTGAATATGGTACAGCTGAGTCTCTGTATGTCTCTCCATCTCTTGGTGCTCTGGTTTCACCCAGACTACGTCTATCTTCCCATGCTCTGAATTCTGCAAACCCAATAGTGACCAAGTCTTTCCCAACTATATGGTAGAAGATTAATCACTACCCAGAAGAGGGTTTCTTTTCTATAACTGTTTTCAAATGTTTTCTTTTGGAATGCATTATGTCACCAAGTGGACTGGTCTCTCTCTAGTCCATTACACAGTAGAACTGAGTCCACTGATTCTTCTCCCTTGACCTTCAGTAAACCATCAATTACCATAGAATTCTTCCTCCAAAAATTTCACATGCTTGGAAATAGTTGTGGGTTAAAACTGAGAAAAGTCAAGGGAGATATCAAGATTGAGAAAAAATTTAAATCAGTAGATTTAATTGCCTAGACATTGCCTCTGCTGGCAATCCACCTTGCCAGTAGAAGAAATATGATTTCTAGAAACTACATTTATATTTATGTAAGTATTTACATAAACAATTTATATATATATTATTTTGTACCTTCAACACATATTCATGTCATATTAATCTCTAATGTCAGTAACTCAGTTTGCAGAGAGAAGACAGGCTAAAATAAGCAGAGATACCTTTTTACGTGTGACAGAAATGAAGAGACAGTGTAAGTTGGATTCATTCTCAGTTATCCATCACCCTTAAAATGAAAATGTGGCAATTTCTGCCGAGAAATAAAGGTGACCCACTAATAGGAACAGCTGTTCTCAAGTAATCATGAAATAAAACACACCAAAAATCCTTGTCTTTATTATGAATCAAATTGATTCACTTATAATTGTTTTATAATATATAAATTTAATTTTTAAAAGCATGTGTCTCATTTACTGTGGCTTATCTATAGTATAATTTTATCTTGAGGTTTTCCCTGCTGTCCTACCAGACTTGGAGTTTCCATGCTTGATAGAACACGTGCCCAGGAGCCAGAACAGTTATGCCAGTTGCCAAAATCAGAAATACATAATTTAGAAGTTGAATATACATGTAAAATAGTTACATAAGAAATTAAAATTCATGCATATACACATTTACATGATTCTTGATCACCTGTTGAACTATTAAAGCCTATTGATAAGACTTAATTACATATCATTAATTGCATTGGTTGATATATCCAGAACTGGTAACCATTTACATTGTGTTGAAATAGCCTGAAATCTTTTCTAGAATGCATTTTGACTTATACACTTCTATTATTGTTTCAGTTTCCATCTATTTGAAAACCAAATTCATTTGGTTTTGTGCTCTGGAGTGTTTTTTGTTTGTTTGTTTGTTTGTTTGTTTGTTTTGCTTCCTTTCTTCTTCCTTTTGCCTAAATACATCGTGGGGTTCTGCATTACCTCCCTCCATCCATTTATCTTGCCCATTTCCCTCCTTCTTTCCCTTCTACCCATCTTTTCCTTTCTACCCTCCCTCCTTCCTTCCTTTCCAGAACTCCAAATTATATAAATTAACCATCCCCTCCCCCAAGACTTCAGAACTACTCACTACCATTTGTTAGCACCGTGTGTGGGGCAGCATAGATTTTATTTTTCCAGTAAATGCCTTCTTGGAGATCATTTGGTGAATTCCTCTTACGTCTGTTCTTTTCTGATGCTAGGAACTTACTCTGAACAAGTGATTTCACTCTCCTGAAATTTTGAGGGAAGATTCACCTAACTACTCTCTGAACTTCAAGACTTGATTCTCTCAGGTGCAGATAGAATACTTTGAAATTTTTGCAATTACCATCTTGTCTTTCTACTCTTTGCCAGGGTAGAACCCTTTTAAAATAAATTTCTTATATGAGCTCCAAGGCTTTCTGAGTTTCATCCCTTCTTATGTATCCACATTTGACGTATTTCAACCCCCATCCAAGCTCCTGCTGCTCCCCATCACACTGTGCAGGTTTTCTTGCTCTGGGAATTCTCACTAGCTCTCCCCTGGCCTAGGATTTTCTGCCTTCTCACACACACCTAGCTAACATCCTAGAGGTCTCAGGTTAAAGGTCACTTACTTAGGAGGGCCCCAGACTAGGTTGGGTTTCCTCTGTGCCCTGTACTCTTGCTTTTAAAACAAAATCAGAAAACTTATAATTAGCCTCTAATGCTGCCAGATGACCATTCCATTACCATCTTTCCAGCATGCTAACTCCATTGTTGTTAAGATGGTCTTTTTTTTCTGTTCTTTTTAGTAACATTTGACAGTAGAATCTATTTTGACATAATTATACAAATATAAATGTTAATAGTATCACAATTCACAACAGCTCAGCTGTGGCTACTTTTAATCTTTGCATTTCCTCACAATAGATTTTCCTATAAAAATGACAATAACTTATCACATTACACTGAAAGTCCATTGGGATTTTTTAAAAAATCTTTTTGTAGTTGTAGATGGGCAGCGTGCCTTTATTTTATTCATTTATTTATTTGTGGTATTAAGAATCGAACCCAGTGCCTCACACGCGCTAGGCAAGTGTTCTACCACTGAGCCACAACCCCAGCCCCTCCATTGGGATTTTGATTGAAATCACATTTAATTTATAGATCAGTTTGTGGAGAACTGACATCTTTACAGTATTGAGTCTTGCAGTCCATGATTATAGTATATCCCATCATTAACTTAAACATTCTTTAGATTTTCAAAATGGCAGCATTTTCACCTAGACATAAATGATTTTAGTCCTGCTTGGGTTGATTGGAACTTGGTTCCTTCCATTTTAGAGGGTTGTACTATATCTAGACTGCCATTATGTCCAGGATTTAGTCCTATAGGACTCCTTATAGATGCCCTAGATGGTTATGAGGGACCCTCTGATTTGCCCAGTCATGAACTTCAGTTATTATTTTCCCACAAAACAGATTGCTGACGTGTCTGCCTTGCTACCTGCTATCTTGCAGAACTCTTCAACTCCATGGCTCTGGAGAGTGCCCCAAGGCAAGATAGCATATCAGGCCAAGCTCAACAAATGTGCCTTTCCCTTCCTTGAGAGTTTGGTCCTTTAATATCAGGTTGTACTTGGAGCAGTCCACACCTTTAATTTTCAAAACATTTATTGTTTTAAATGATTCTCCCTAGAGAATTTGATTTGATAGAGTTATGAAAGTTAATAAATTATATTTATATTTCAAGGTTATGTATTCAGCAGGTCCAAAAATGTTCAAAATTGTTACTTGATTAGGAAAGACTGAAAACACGATTGTGTCAATGCCTGTCAGTGACAGTGGTGATGTTTTACCTGATTCTTTCCTTTGTTTGCTGTCCTATTCCTATGTATGTGCTTTTAGGATGAAATGTAATATACATAAAAGAAAATCCCTACTAATATCAAAATTAAGGTAGAGACACACACACATACACACATACACACACAAACACACACACACATATGTCCCTTAAAATAAAATCCTAGAAGTATTCTAACACCCATCAACAGTAGGGCACGTTTCATCCAATCATATAATTAAAATTTAATCCAAATGTTTTATTTCCAGTTTTATCAGGACTTATGTGGATTTTCCCCCACAATTTAAAATGTATTTTATTTGTGTATTTAATCATTTTAAGGTCTGGGTATTTTTCCAATTCTATGTTCATATTATAGGATCAATAGTCTAGTGAGAGAGGATAAATTTTCTGAGTGTCTGATGAGACCAAAGCACTACAATATTGTCTTGAAACTCATGCTGACAGAGTTGATCAGTGAAATGTTGAAAATGTTGAATTATCTCAACAATATTTGAGAATCTCTCTATGGCTCTTTTCATTGTGATACTAGGTTTAATCATGGTTTGTAAATTTGAAATATCCAAATTCAATTATCTATCTCCCCTGTGCTCTGTGGGATTACAGAGTAGGCAAAATTTTATGAGAGAATTTTTTTTTTTGCTATGTGGATGTATTGCCTATATCTAGTACCCTTTGCCATATTATTCTAATAAATTGTAACAAGTCATTTGAAAATAATGGTAGTTGTATTTCTTCAAATATAATGATTATTACTTTGTTATTTCTAGCCCACTTTGTTTTAATGTCATCATGTGAATACATATGGATCATTGAATCTGTTTCTTGATGAGTTTACTATTTTAAGTAATCAATTTCTTCATTTATTATTCTTGCTCTAAATTCTAATTTATGAATTATTAATATAACTACACTAAGGTCCTTTGGTTACAGTGTGGTGGTCTTTGACCTTAGACAGTCATTGAATATACTTAATATAATAGCTGATTTTATTAGGAACAATTTTAATATTTTCCTCTTTGTTTCATACATTCATTTCATTATTTTCTTTCCTATTGTCTTTTTTTCCATGCCTGGAATCTTCATTTTCTTTTACCTGTGTTTAGTTAATTGTTCAGAGAACATGTAGGAGTCATTTTTTTCATATACTTGATTGAATTTTCACATGAGGTTCTCATGAATGAGACATTCCATTCCTGACCATTTGATAATAATTTCAAAGATAAAGGGATCTTGTGGCACATGGGAAACAGGTAGGTGTCCATGCAGTTCCTTGCTTTCCAGGATCTTGGCCTCCAGTGTGCGGGTCCCCATAGAAGTGATGAAATATAAATTTCTACCTCTTTAATTCAGAGACTGCAGCAAACACCAGCTGTCAGATCTTGACTTTTTCTCTTTGAGTCTATGATATAAATTCTTAGAGGAAGCAGAATTGTTGAGTTTATCTTAGTACTCTTCCCTTGATCTTCCCATTTTGTATCCCTAATCCTTGCTACATTTTTTACTCTCTGGTGCTCTCAAGAATTAGATTTTTATATTTTAGTTTGCTTTTATAGTTAGAAGGTAAAAAAAGAGTTAGATCAAGATATTCCTCCAAGGCCCAAAGTTAAATTTGTGTGACTTAACGATTTAACTTAGTTTTTCAAATTTCTAATTGATGTGATATTTATTTATAAATAAATAGAAGTATATGCAGAAAGAAAAAAGTCTTCAGTCAAGATTGTAACTTAAACTTTTTATAAGCTTTTATGGTAAGAAAAAAGAGTTATCTGGGAATACATAGGACCTTATAATACATGTCTTTTTAGAGAAAATTAACTCTCTCTCAAAGATGTCAGATTTTGATTTTTATGAAATGGATAGATGCAAGCGGATCTGATCAAATGTGAAGCCCATGTAAAGTATATGATAATAGTGACCAAAGCCATAAAGAGTTTCACTGTTACTGCCCACAAATCCTTGAACATATATAAATACCAATTGTTTTTAATATGAATGTTCTATAATGAAAAATATATATCATCACTCTTTGCTTTTTGTTTATGTGTGTGGAAGATTTTTCTCTAGCTCTGTCACTTACATAGACAAGTTTCTTACTCTGCGTTGCAAATTCCTTGCCACAGAACTTGGACTAGTAACTATCTTTTAGTGTTATGGAGAGGATTATAGGTATATATATATATATATATTGCCTCACAACAGATTCTGACACATTGGAGCCACTTACTGATGTATAGCCATTGTTATTTTCCTCATACTTAAGTCTCCGTGAGGATATAAAGAAAATTCAATTTTCAGAATATATAAAGATCCTTAAACATCTAAAAGTCTTGATAGAGCTAGTAGAAAAACTAGGATATTGAAAAAGACTTTCTTTGGTAGAAAAATTTTGATACTCCCCAAAATGTGTAAGGTGTGACATAATCAAATGATGTGGAGAATGTTATTAAGAACTCTTATATGTTGCTTATGTAATTTAATTTGCGAATTTAATTTTTTAAATATTTTTAGTTGTAGATGGACACAATACCTTTATTTTATTTATTTATTTTTTGTGGTGCTTAAGATTGAACCCAGTGCTAGGCAAGCGTTCTACCACTGAGCCACAACCCCAGCCCCTATGAATTTAATTTTGTAGGTAAATTTAACAAGTTTTAGTGAAAATATACAAAATAAAAATTTAGAACAATTTATAATTAATTTCGATAGCAAGATGCACTAATAGAGGTGTAAGAACTAGTAAATATTTCATACAAGTCAAGAAAACATTTAGATAAGCCATTAATCTTTCAATGTAGGTATCTATTCATTTGCTCCATAGAAATATTCAAAAGTTTACCATGTGTTTACTGGAGATGGTATAGATCCTACAGTTGAGTGAAGAATAAGAATCAAATGGTATTTGACAAAAAAAATCAAATGATGTCAGGACATTAGTCTTTGATGAGTATAAACAAAATATTTGATTGTGTTCTCCCATTGACTTGAAGATAATTGAGTGATAATTGACATAATTGTTCTGAGGTCTACTCAAAAGAGACATGAAATTACAGCAAAACAACTGTTACCTTTAAAATATTAATCTCATTTCTATCTGAACAATAGGAAATCAAACATTTATGCATTGGAAAACTGCTATTTTATTAGACCAATGTGTTTTTGTGAATATACACATATATAGTTTGTTACAGTTAATAAATGGACTCTAATGGACCAGATATATACATAAGTGTACAATGTATTATTCTAATGTTAGACATCTCCCTTCCCTAGGTTAGGTAGCCATCTTCCTTGTTTCATCTGTTGCTTACTTTGTCATAGTGTTTCTCACACACTATTTTATTTTTGATTAGCCTCTTTTTATTCCTTCTTCAAATGCACCCAACCCCTATTATATTGACTTCCTTTTTTTCACTCTCCATTTTCCCTTTACTTCTGTTATCAATATTTTACTTCCATAGAATTATTTATAAAACTTATCCATTTTTTAATTTGATGTCCTTTTTGCAAATCATTATAGATTCTCCTCTTTGGATAAAATAAACTTTTTGTGGGGATACTGAGGGTCGCTTAATTACTGAGCCACATCGATAGTCCATTTAATTTAATTAGATTTTATTTATTTATTTGCATTTTGAGACAGTGTGTCCCTAAATGCATAGGGCCTTGCTAAGTTGCTGAGACTGGCTTTGAACTAGCAATTCTCCTGTCTCAGCCACCAGAGTCTCTGGGATTACAGGTGTGTACCACTGCACAAGCTCATTAGAATTTTTTTTTAAATCTTGAACTTGCTAGGTTTGCCTCTTACCTCTGTTGGTACCTTTCTGCAGTAATTTGCCTGTTCTCACATTGTAACTGTGGACAGTTCAGAATTTATTTGTGAAGAAGGAGGAAAAAGTACTTCTTCTTGTTCATCCTGCTAAACACTACTAAATATATGGACACTGTATATGAAACAAATATAAGAAAGCAGATAGTCTAGGGACTCTGGAATCCTAAGGACATACAGTAAGTTTTCTGGCTTCTCTTTTTGCCAGATTTGGATGTGAAGTCTGAAACCCCCAAATTTTAATGGTCACAGACCAAACAAATCCCAACAAACTCCTGCTCTCATATACCAAAGGACTGTAAAAGGTTTAGCCTGGAAGACAGGAAACCTGGACAAAAAACATTTCATGCCTTCCAAAAGGCACAGAAGAATCCTGTGGTGCTGTACCTACCAGTAGTATCAAAAAAAAAGGAAAGTCTGTACTTCTGTACTCAGATGATTGTATGTGGCACTCTTTCTCCTCCCCACTGGCACACTTGGAGGAAGCCAGGAGAGTCAGAACTTGGACATCCACTCAGTGATAATGCCCCAGCCCCATAACACCTTCCATGATGCCAGTGGAGGTTACATGATGAGTAATGAGGCAGCCCTCCCAGCCAGGAAGGTATCAATGGAGGCCAGTTGGAAGCTCAAACCCCCACTCAGGTCGAGTTGTAAAGAGCAGCCTCTCCCTTCAGTGGTCAGTGGTGGTTAAGTGAGGGATATAGACTTCTGATCCTGCTTGGCAGTTAATGAGGTACTGTTTTATCTTACACTGGAGCTATGTCACAAGCAAGTGACTGAAGTAAGAGACTTAAAGTTTTATAAAATTTGCTAAGTTGCTGAGATGTACAAGTTTCACTATGAGAATTTCTCATACCAAGAAACAGGCAACTCTCAAATTGATGGGGAAAAAGTGCAATTACTAGATGACGGAGATGTGAGAATTTTCTGAAAACAATCTTTAAAACATCTTTATAAAAGTGTTGTAATGAGCTGTTATGACTAAAGAAAGAAAAATCTTGAAACAGTGTGAAATGATACTTGTAGAATAGAAATTCAAATGTCAGTGGATTTTTCATAGAAACTATGCAGACACAATGAAAAACAAAGTAATAAGGACACTGCACAGTTACCTGTGACACAGTTTTAAAGATGTTTTTATATTTTATATTCAAGAATATTGAAGTAAAATTGTTAGTTTTCCAACATGGAATGCACACTCTTTGAATAGATTTTATTTGAATAAAAAAATTGATTACTATGATCATTGTAGCATTTAGTTTCTCTGCATACCTTGGTCCTATCCTGAGTCTAGATTGGCACTGAAAAGCAAGATTAATATGCATTGTTAATTAATGGGTCATTGACACCACTTTAGATTTCTTTTAGTTTTAAATGAAAATAAAATTCAGAAGCATTATCTCTCTTCCCTCAACACAATTACCAAAGCCACCAATTTTAATTATGCCTTTCGGATGGATAGGTATTTCTTTGTGAAGTATGATGGCTGTGTCCCAAAAAGGAAATACTTGATCCCGTGTCTTAAAATCTTTTTTTCCACGCAAATGTGTATATGTGTAGTTACATATAATATACAAATATCAAAAAAAACTATTCATATAATTCATATTGAATAAGGTTTATGTAAATCTTTGTTCGTCAGAGATTGCTTTAAACCATATAAGGTGAAGATTTTTTCCTACCAAAATCTTAAATATCTAAACAATCTTTGTGTACCATTTCTAGAGATTAGTGAAGCTCCCAAATCCAATCCTGGCAGGTGGTTAAAAAGTCTCAGAGTAAACATCATAGTTCATTGGACTTAATTTAAGGGCAAATGAAAATGATTAGATTAATTTTATAATGAGTCTGTTGGAAAAGAGGAGGCATTCAGCTAATTTTGTCAGAGAAATAAAGCTAGATTTGATTCCTATTTTTCCATTTTATCTCCTGATTTTCTTGCTGCATCCAGAGCAATTTAATTCCATATTCAGCAAAGACTGTAGTGTGTATTGTTTTTTAAATAAATGTCTATTCAGAATTCTTGCTGTTACTTTCATGTTTTCCTGATATTTCTGTCATTTTAGCTTATTTTATATATTTGACCTTTTTAAAATAACATAGTAAGATAAGTTGGAAAAAAATTAGCATGTAAATAAGAAAAAAAGTTAAGATTGAAAAGACCAATATTTATGCAGTTTTAAATATAACCTTTATGTCATGACCTTTAAATAGTTGAATGTGTTTTGGGACAATTGAATAAACTAAGCAAGCATAAAATTTAATCCTCATTAGTGATCTTGGTTTGTTTTCTAACAGTGTGATATTCCATCTTAGGTTTGAATTTCACATCCAAATAGAAGCAAAAATTTCATCTCTCATTGCACATTTTAGCTTTGCTGCAGGGAAGATCTGGATGTTGTATGGAGAGAAATGTGGCCTGGGGATGAGTGCACAGCTGCTCAGTGATTAATGAACAGAAACATTTCACATAGTTTCTGCCAAGACAGTGAGCCACATCTCCTCAAGACCTACATGAACTATCAAGTACCAGCAGGCAGAGAAATAGAGGTTCTGTCTTATTTCTTACTCTTCCTAACATGACAGAAATAAATACTCTTCAAATCATAACACATCATTTGACCCTTTGCAGCAGTAGATCAAAATGATTTTATGAACCTTACAAGAAAATTAGTGTTGTGAGAACAGAGTATTTTAGTTGTGAAGTTGGTTTTTAAAATTAATGTGTTGATTCAGATAGACTCTGGAACAAGAGTCTGAGTTCAATGCCAGACTCATTCAGTAACTAACTGTGCTACCTAGAGTTAGTTACATAACTTTGCTGAACCTCAGCCTTTTTAACTGCCAAATGAGTACAGTGATCATCCCTCTATTATGTGTTTTGTATAAAACCCTATGCCCAATAAATTCTTGCTATTTTTAGTTTTTAATTTGAGGTAATAAAATATATTTCCCAAGATTTTATAATTCTGTTTCTGGCTCTTAAGACTTTCTTGGTTTACTATCAATAATATATTTATTTCATCACTCAGCAGATATTCACGTGGGTGAACTATGTCCCAGGAACTGCTGTCAATTCTGGCAAAATACCAGTGAAGGAAGTGGAGTGTCAGAGGGAGGCTGAGGAAGGTTGCTGGGGTTGATAAGAGAGATTGATAAGGAAACAGTTGAGCTGTGGGTTGGAGTAAGGTAAGGGAAAGGAAGGAAAAGCATTTCAGGCAGAGCATCTTAGATGCTCTGAGGCTCGAGGCTCGAGCCTACTTAGCCTTTTCCAGGAACCACAAGGAAGCTAGTGAGGGTGTGGAAGGAATGTGGTGTCATGAGATGGAGGTGGGGTGGGAATGGGGCATGATATCAGCCCTAAGAGGTGGAGCAAGACAAGCCATCAAAAGAGTGGCAAATCTGATTTACATTTTAAGAATGTAAATTTTATTATAGCTACTGTGTGGAGAATGGGGTGCTAAGTGTGGAAACAGGATGGCCAGTTAGAAGCTATTGAAGAGGTTTGGTTTAGAAATGGTAGTGTGTTGGATTAGCCAGAGAGTGATGAAGGTATAAATGAAAAAGAAAAAGGCGTGAAAATATTCTGAACCATGAGCCAGAAGCTTGACATAAATATTTTATAACCCACATTACAGGCTTTAAAAGCATTAGTGTTATTACTGTTTAGAGATATTACTTGCCCAAGGTCATTACCTGAAGTGCAAGGGCACCCTGATTCTCTCTGAGCTCCCTATTTTCTGTTGTCTACAATAAAAGAAAAAAGAAAAATTACATGCATATCAATCACTTTGCTTTGTTAAGTATATTCTCATTATTTTTCTTCAACACCATAGTTTCAAAACTAGTGGATACCTTTGGGAAGAAATTTTAAGTCTGCCAGATTGAAAAGAATGGAAGAGGCCATACAGCACCTTTTGAAGTTTTTATGTTTGGGGATTTACTAAAACTGCAAAACATTTAAGAACAAGTAAACAGCAATTTAACATTTTCAGATAAAGCACTGAGAGTATGGTACAAAAAGAAAACAAAATGTGGTAGCCAATACTCCTCAGGAGGGACTTTTTAATTTATTATTAGTAGTAGTAGTATCATCGTCATCATCATGATCATCATCATCATCAGTGGCGCTAGGGATCAAACCCTTGGCCACACATGGTAGGCAATACTATATAAGCAAACCACATACCCAGCATAATTATTTTCAATTTTAAGTGGTATTTACTTATTTATTCAATAAATATTTTATTTATTTGGTCCCTAGTAGATAGAAGGTACTATACAAGATGGTTGGGTTAAAGAAATGACTAAGAGATTATCCCTGCCCTCAAAAGCTCAGCTTTATACAAAAAATGATAATGAGCTATATTAAATGAGCTATATTAAAGGAAAAAAAATGTTCTATTTGAAAGCAAAAAGCTGATGTGTGTCCTGAGGATGACAGAAAAGTCTTCAGAAAGGAGAAAGCATTTCTGATAGGTCACTTCCTTGGGTACTGTCAAAAAGTGTATTTGACCCATGGAGTAAATCAACCTTCTTCCCTTTTGCACTACCAACATCATTGAACTTGGTAAGAACTGTTTTCTAGGGCTCTGACAAGAGGTGATATTCTCTCCTGAATCTCCTTGTATTCTGTCAGCATATGAGTACAGATAACTGACTGCAGACATAGGTACAAATAACTACTGCAGTTGCATACAGAGGGGGGTGTATATATATATACATATATGTGTGTGTGTGTGTGTGTGTGTGTGTGTGTGTGTGTGTGTGTGTATAATCTATCTGTAGTGTCAGGTAGTTCACTTGGCCACCTATTGCCACCCAGTCCATCCGCAGTGGCTCTTGATTATTATTTCCTTAGAAATTCCTTTTGGGTCTTTGCTGGCAGAGCATCTCCAGAGTCCCTGTGGTGCAGTTGAGAAAACCATCTTCTGTCCTCCTACTTTCCACTCTCTTCCCTTTGAACTCTGGCTTTTAGCTGCTGCTTTTGATTTCACAATGGATCTGTTCTGCTCCCTCCCTCCCACAAATTTTCTCTTTTTTTAAAAAATGACAACAATGTTTTGCCCACTACTAAAAGAATGTGCTCTACTTTTGAGTAGGAGCTGGGGTTCCTCATATGATGATAAAAATCTTTGGTGAAATGTGTAGACTAGGAAGGGTGTGAGGGACATTTTATTTTCAGTTCTATTATAGCCAATCTGCCTTTCATGACCCAGACCACTCAGCTTTTTGGACTGCAGGAGTTTTTCTTCCCTTTTATTTCAAAATCAGGTTATTTACCAATAAAGCAACATTACAGAAAATGCCCTATAAAAAGTTTTGAAATCCTTTTAGTAAACTACCAAAATTTGCACTAAACTAATGTTCTTTGGTAACAGCAAACTGATGTAGCAATTTAACAACAGTGTGAATTTGCTTCAGTTGGAGTTTGGAAATCAAAGTCACTTTCATGACTCTTGAGAATCTATTGTTGAAATTAGGTGTGGGTCTACATGTGATATTCAGTTCTGAAACGTAATGTTTATTTGATATGTATATATAATACAATTCAAGTGTTGTAGAAATTGTCTGTGTTAGAGCAGTATAACACAGTGATTCTCAAAGTGTGGTCCAAGGACATCTGGGAGTTCCCAGAACCACTTCACTGTGTCTGCAAGGCAAAATCTTGCATTGGTAGCAGACATACTCCATCTGTAGAATGGACCAGTGCGTTTCCATGTAACAAAGAGTGGCAAGTTCATTATAGGGTTTTACAGGTCACATTGTGCACTAACCTTTGGAAAAGTACATGCTTTCACTTGTTGAGTTTTATTGTAGGACCACAAAAGATTATCTGCAATTATTTTTAAAGGCTACTGAGGTATTTCTTTGTTTCTAAATTGTACATCTCTACCCCATTCTTCTCAGTACTTTTTAGATCTAATTATTTTTCCATTAAAATACATTGTTAATAATGTAACTGGGTTATTTTTGTTAAATTAATATTTAAATATTGATTTAAAAATTTCTCATTTTAAATTCTAGTTTATAAATTGATATAAGCTAAACATGCAAAAGAGTTTTAGGTTGCTCAGAAGAATAGAGTTACTTTATATTAGGTAGAGAGGAATAAAAGGAGGGAAAGGAGTATGGGAAAAGGAATGATAGTAGAATGAAACAGATATTACCACCTAAGCCAGGTGTGGTGGCGCACACCTGTAATCCAAGTGACTTGGGAGGCTGAGTCAGGAGGATCGTGAGTTCAAAGCCAGCCTCAGCAACTTAGCGAGGCCCTTAGCAACTCAGTGAGACCCTGTCTCTAAATAAAATACAAAATAGGGCTGGGGATGTGACTCAGTGGCTGAGTGTCCCTGAGTTCAATCCCTGGTTCCAAAAAAAAAAAAAGAACATGTCAGATATTACCACCTCATGTACATGTATGACTGCATGACCGATGTGATGCTGCAATATGTATAATCAGAAAAATGAGAGATTACACTCTATTTATGTATGATCTATCAAAGTGTATAAATGCATTCTACTGTCATATACAACTACTTAGAACAAATAAAATTTTTAAAATTTTTAAAAAGAATGTATAAAACATTTGAGAAATGCTGGTGGAACAAAATTGTTACCCATGACATTCAGATGCACATCAGCTTCAACCAGATACAATAATGATTTGTCGGAATCCAGGCAATTAATATTGTGAAGCAGACTCATGTTGGTATTTGATTACATAATCTGTATCTTGTGGATTTTAAATAAATAATTACTGTCACTCTAGTGATTTCAGTCAGACCTGTTTAATGAAGTCTTTAAATGTATTTTACTTTCACACTACTCTTTTGTATTGATTAACAACAGATGCCTGGAATTTTTCCAGGTGTTAACAGATATTGATAAGATTAATGGTATTCTCTGTTCCTTCTATAGGGAAGTGGAACTGGTGTATCTACTCCTAATCTTTGGCAGTGTTTTCATTAATGGCCATGACTTCTGTAGTTCTCAAAGGTGACACTTTCTGTTTTTAGAGAAAGAAATTCCTATAATAATCTTTATATCATGAAAAGGGAAAGTAATGATTTCATAAAGATTTCACATACAAACATTCTTATGTTTTTCTATCTCTAAAATATTTGTATGAATATTTTCTTTGTTAGGCAGGATTAACCATTGGTATCTTAAATGTTCTTTTCATCAGAATGAGATGAAATTAAGTGAAAAGTTTTAGATGATAAAATTGTTTAGATGCTTTATCAAGCTCGTAATTACTTTTAATAAGCATGCATAGAAATTCTTCACCATTCTGACAGTTTTCTTTCATTAAAAATTTTTCAATAAACTGCAAACGGATCTTTTTTTCCTAAGAACATGAATATATTACCTTTGACAATATTCCTAAAATGATTGTTGATTAATGTCACCTAAACTGGTAGCTGGAATTCTTCCACAAAGGCGTGAGTGAAACAGACCAAAAAAACTATTGCTTTTTTTCTGGAATTCTACACTCCTTTTAGAAACCTCTATCAAAAATACCAGGCACCTATCAGCCAGTTGAAAGAGGATAGTATGGTCACAGGTCAAAAGGCAAGGGTGAAATGGTTATCGGAGGAGGCTTGCTCAATCCCCTTTATTACTAACTGGAGGAATGTTGATCAAGCTCTGTTTCAACTTTTATCCATGTAGCAGGAGCAAGATCAGCAGGTTTGTTGAAGCACCTGCTTTTTACTTTCACTTTCAGATCGATTTAGCCCTGTGGTGGAGGGTGTCCTCACCCAGTATATCTTGGATCCTGAAACAAAGTCTTAGTCTGATGTGAGGTCTTTGGGAAAGAGGCATCCCACTAATCCCTAGAATGTGAGCCAATCAGTGTCTGTTTCTCTCTCTCTCTCTCCCTCTCTCTTTCCACCTCTCTCCCTCTCTCTCCCTCCCTCCTCCTTCCCTCTCCCTCCTGCCCTCTCCCTTCTTCTCCCTCCCTCTCCCTCCCTCTCCCCTTCCTTCCCTCTCCTCTCTGTCCTTCTCTCTCTCTGTCTCCCTCCCTCTTCCTCAAAACCACACCATACCACACTACAAAAACCATGAAGACCCAATTTTCTTGTGAACCCCTCTGAACCCCAATTGTTTGGATAAGACCCATAAGCAAAGTTATTGGAAATTTTCAAGACTGAGTGCCTTTTACTACCCAAACCCCATGCCCTCTCTGGTAAGCTCCCACTCATGAGGAAGATTGCATTCCCTAGGTTTCCAAACCCTGTCAGTTTTCTATGGAATAAGTGTTTCTTTTTGGTACTGGAGAATGGTACCAAAGTCTTAAATGGACCCCCTACATTTTAATCATGAAGAAAGATGAGGCACATTTTTATTGGGGAATATTTTATAAAACATCAGACCATTATTCCATAGAACTACAAAGGTCATCAAAAACAAAGGTCTTGGAAATTATCATTGCCAAGAGGGACTTGGAGAGATTATTAACCAAACATTATGTAGCACCATGAATGGGATATTGGAACAGAAAAAGGGCATTCGGTATAAACTAAAGGAATTTTTAAAAATAATAAAGCTTAGTTTATGATGTTATGAAAAAGTACAGTTTCTGAAATTGGTAGGATCAAAAGATAATATTGACAAAATTAAACACTAAAGCAATAATATTCTGTTTGGAATATCATGATATGATGATATTCAGAGATAATACATTTTAGAAATTTTATTATACTTCTAGTGACAGTTCAGGAAAAAACAAAATAGAAATGGAGTAATATATCATCAAAGATAAAATAAATGAGTATCACCACAAAAAATCTAAAGTCTTCAGGTGCAACAAGACCCCCAACCTCATAATGAATATTTTTAAAAAAAGATCTACAATATATTGAAATTTCAGGAAACTGTAGGTCAAAGTAAAGATCACATAATTTTAAGGCATGTTTTTTCATATTTGAATACTATTTCTTTATAGCAAGATATTATGTGAAATAAGGAAAAAGTAAAAGAGCATTCCTAAAGAAAGAAATTATGCTGATATTGGGCATCTTTTTTTATTTGTTCTATTAAGCAATATCAGGCATCTTATCCCCAGCACTAAAAGCTAGAGATAAGGTAACAGCACCTTCAAAATTCTGGTGATAATTACAAAATACAAAAATAAGAGAATTTGGGCTGTGGCTGTAGATCAGTGGCAGAGTGTTTGCCTAGCAAGGGTGAGGCACTGGGTTTGCTCCTCAGAATCACATAAAAATTCAGTAAAAATAAATGTTAAATTCTTTAATAAAATAAGAGAAGTTTAGTAACTTCGTATAAAAATGTGCTATAACTATAAAACGTAATTTTGAGCAACCAAAAGTTAAATTATAAAAAGTTTAACATTTTTTAGTAATGCCTATAGTGCTAAATTTTCATGATGCAACTGGAATGTGTTTATAACTTCTCCAGAAAAATAGTTTACATGGTTCAGAATTAAGGCATAGATTTGTATTCTTCCAAATAAAAAGGATTGGGATAGTTCAATTTCTTTTTGTCAGTATCCTGAATATGCAGTGTTTTGCTGCTGCAGCTCTCTGAGAAGGGCTATTGAGTGTACAGCATGGATCTAGGGCCTTGATTTCAGCCAGTTACATCCCATGTGGCTTTTAAAATTAAATCCCAAATTTACCTGCATCTATAGTTGCCTACAGAATAAAAAAGGCTTCAGTATTCATTTCCTTATTGTTTATGAGTTAGACTTGGTAGCTCTTATTTTTACTTGCTGATGTGGAAGGATTGTTTCCCTAACCTTTTAATCATATTATCAGAAGTTAAACTTGTGCACTAATGTAGAAAATGTATTTCAAACTTTTAAATATGCAAAAATATTGAGAGGATTACAGATGTGTATATCTGGCACATTGACCCCTCCTCTCCTTTATCTCCCTCTACCATTGATCCATTATTATATTTATATTCCCTGATTTTGTTTGTGGGGACTGAGGATTCAATGAGAACCATATTCAAATGGCTCAAAATGTATATTTTTCAAATTTAAATTCCTGTGTAGAATGCTTAAAAGTTCAGATTCTTTATTTCCAGCTATTTTTATTCCATATTTTAGTACTTCTGTATGGCACAGTACTCTTAAATTTTATTTATAAATAAAATTTCAAATTTGCTCTTTTTTGCAGAAACAAACAGAAAAAAGGCAGACTAGCAGGCATTATCCAAGTTTGATAAAATATGAAAAAGAAGACATATATACATACATATATATGTGTATATATATATAAATATGTGTGTGCATGTGTGTGTGTGTATATATATATGTATATGTGTGTGTGTGCGTGTGTGTGTAAATTCAAAGGTATTGGGAAGAAGTCAGAGAGTTTTTATTGGATGGGCCTTATTTACCTCAGTAATATCCAGGTTGGATTTTCTCTTTAGAATGAAGTAGATATTGGAGATTTGAAGAAGAAGAAGAACATAGAGTAAAATTGATGAAAATGAGAGAGCGTTAGCAGGAATAAAAGTTTACAACCAATATTTAGGGCCCAGATATTACATAGATTAGTGAATTTTAATGAACACAATACATAGATTGCAAAAAATTCTTTTTTCAGCAACTGAAGAAAATGGTAATATATAGCAGTTATATTACTTGTGATTGTGATAGTTTTACAAAGTGATGATAAGATGGAAAGACACTTCAGGTCAGGGAGGAGAGTAAATAATGTTATAGCCTATATAGTGATAGATAAATAAGAAAATTAAGATGGGATAGAGCTTATAAATATAAACACATTGCAGTGATTTTAGTATCGAATAGTTGATGAGTTTGCATATTTATTAAGAAAATAACAATATACACTTTTAAAACATCTGTTTATTGACTCACAAGGTAAAATTGCATAGTATTAAATTAAGCTAGTGATCCTTATTATCAAAGCTTTGACTGTTTTCTGTTTTCTTCAAATTTTAATTGCATGTAGTTTATTGTCAGTGTTAAGACTTAAAGCAGCATTTTCACCTTATATGTCATTTGATTATCAGCACTTAGCAATTGGATATTTAAATATAATGATAGACACACTGTTTAGTTTTCTGATTATTTTTCATGTTGGGAAATGTATATTTGACCTGAATTAGTATTCAGTTCTCAAGAGCATGATTTTGATTGATTTTGATTGTATTTACTTTAAAAGTAAATTTAAAGGATGAATTTTTATTATTAAGTCTGAAACTCTAACATGATTTACTTCTAAAACTTTCAACTTCTTCTGAACTCATTGTGTCATTATATCACATTAGTCCTAATTGAACAGATTCAGATTTAGAGTCTTGTTTCTAGATGAGGCATAATTTAAATTCCAACAAATGCAGACTGTCAGTGCTTCTTATGTTAAATTAAATGGCTAGCAAATTATGCTGATGTGTCTAAAAGTAACTGGAACTTTATAACTAAAACCTTTCCCTGAAACATTGAAGTAGTTATCATGATCATAAAGTAAATTTTTAAGATACTAGTTGCATTAGATACTGCTCTAGAACTCAGAGAAATTGTGGGACAAATACTAGCCTTTGCTCCTCCAGAGCCTTCGATCTCATTGCTGCTTTAGACCCATGTTGTACATATAGAGAAAAAAAGAAATATATAAGTAAAGAAAAACTTAACTGTAACAAGCTATATATACACCAGTATAGCCTCCTTTTCCAATAGTGCTTCTTTTTATTCAGTTTTCTTCCCTAATTATCAAGCTTCTATGAACATCAAAATCGCACTTTGCAAAATTGTTTACTTTCTTCCAAAAGAACCAGTAGAGAGTTGAATCAATGCAGTGTTTATAAACTGGATTGCCTTAAATGCTTGTCTGTAGTTTTGATCACTATATTTTGCTTACTAGCATATAACCTATCTTCTTAGAACCAGATATCAAGAGGCAGTAATTACAACAAATTATGGACTTTATGATAATGTTTAGATATTCAGAGATACATTCCAAGTCAACTCAGGTAAAGATAGCAAAAGATCTTCCAGAAAAAAAGAAAAAAAAAGATCACTTTCAAGAAATCTTTTTCTTGTTGCTACTAGGGCTTCATTATTGAAAGGTGAGCTTCCTCTTCTATTTATGTTTAAATAAACAGACTTTTAACTGTAATGTAACATGATGTAGCAGGCACATTTCCAAAAATGATATAATCAGCAGTAAGCAAACTTTTGTACTTATTTTGACCATTGTCTAAAAACATCAATGAAATTTATTTATGTGGGGCATATAATAAGGAAGGCTAAAAATAATATTTGTTTAAACTGAGTGTAGCATACAATCTCTTTCCACATCACACATGAATGACCCTATTAACCTAGTTTGGAAGGTATTTACATAATAGATTTCTTTCCTCAAAAATATTTCTCTCCTCAAAAATAAAATGGCACTAAACAGCCCAATTATGCTGTACAGGTATTAATATAATATAGCTATTTTGAAGATTCTACAGTTGTATCATGTTATAATAATACTGCCTTTAAAATGTAAACATCACAAAAAAGCATAATTTGAAGTTTAAATTTGTATTCTACAGGGCTTCAGAGGCCCATGGTATTTTAGGTTCTACCAAAGTTTTCATAATTTCAGCATTAAACAGTTTGCTTTGGGAAAAATATGAAAAGTGTATTTTTTGAGAATTCAATGTGTTTTGTTACAAATAAGCAAATATTTTCATATTTGAAATACAAGCATTCATAATTCTTTCCGTTATTCTTCCTATCAGACTTACAGAAAATGAAATTTATGAGATGTCCTTTTTGTAAGTTTGCAAAAACAAGAAGTTTACTTAATTTGGAAACCACTGTCTGTTCCTCACAAGACTAGAAATAAAAATAGCACTGGTGTGAAATACTGGATATATATATGGAAATGAATCTAGCATCTCCAATATGATCTATACTCCCAAGTTTATGGTGGCACTATTCACATACTCATGATGTGGATTCAACTAAATGTCAGTGGAAAAATTGATAAAGAAAATGTGGTATGTGGACACATTTGGTTACTGTTCCCTCATAAGAAAGGATGAAATCCTGTCTTTTCTGTCATGAATGGACTTAGAGGTCAGTCGGTAAATGAAATAAGCCAGAAACAGAAAGGCAAACACTGTATAATCTCATTCTAATGAGATTATGAATCCAAATCTAAAAATCTGATCTCTTAGAAGTTAGACTTGAACGCTGGTAACTATAGGCTAGTAGGAAAGGCAGAAGGGATGGAGGAAGTGGAAGTTGGTCAAGAGGTACAATGTGACAGAGAAGAGGGAAAAGGTCTTGTGTTCTACATCACAGTGGGATGAATATGGTTAATAATTGTGTTTTGCAAAATAGAAGAGAGGATTTTGAATGTACTCATCATAAAAAAATAAAAGTTTAAGGTGATGGACATGAAAACTATCCTGATTTGATTATCACATAAAGAGTACATGAATCAAAACATCACACTTTACCAGATTAACATGTACAATTTTTATGTCTTATCAAATTGACATCTGTCAAATATAAATGTTTATTTTTCATAATATCTTTTGGATATGGGTATGTTCTTTTTCTCTTTTTTCTGCCAACCCCCAAACTTGATAATCATTTCTGTTTACTTGAAGCTTACCCTTACTCTCATCTTAAGAATCCTGAATTCCAGTCTTTTTACTTTTCACTACTCCTTAGGTACTATTAGCCAAATAGAAGTTTGCTCTCATATTTTCTTATTGTGTTCTCATTCTATTTTTTATCAATTTGCATTTCTATACAACTAAATTTGTCTCTGATTAAAATACATGTTTAATCCAATTTATGAAGATTATAGTTCTGTATTATTCTTTTATATAATCTTACAAGAGAGAGTTAGTGAAAATTTGATTCTTGATTATACCATACCTCCATATAAAGTAACTAAATCCATCTAGTACACATTTAGTGGTCTTATTTTGCCTCTTACTATAAGTATGTTTTATTTTTTAATTAAAAACATGACATAACAATATATTAAAATATTTAACCACGTTGTTTACATGTTCTTTTTCTAGTTGAAATAATTTTACATAAAATGTTATAAAGACCTCAGTTACAGTGGGAATATTACAATATTGTTAAATTTTTGCAATAACAATTATAAATAATCTATGAATCTAAAATACATTAATTTTCATGTACTTCTACTTTTTAAAAATTATCATAGGCTATGTTCCCAGAGGAGGTGCAGGAAGACACAGTCCCTGATCCCAAATCTGCCACCACCAGGAAACTTGCTCCCCAGCAGTTCCCCTTTTGTCTGGTGAGGCCCATGCAGGACAGGAAGAAGCTCTCTGACAGCTCTGGAGCAGAGCATGGGCAGAGGGATTCCTGCCATTGCAAGAGCACTGAGCTGTCAAACCCATACTGCCTGCCCTTACCAGAGCAAGGCTCCACACAAACACTAGATCACACCTTCACTGCGACAATGGAGGATCGAGTGTCCTGTCCCAGGCCCAGCAAGTGAGATCATAGCCATGCCATCCCCACTTGCTCACTGGCTGCATACCTGCAGGACCAGTCCTATGCTGGTGCACTGCCTGTCTCCTGTCCTTGCTTCCCGCTTCAGAGGCCCAGGGCAGCTCCCACCCACTGCCTTGTTCCACCCTTGGTGGGATGTGGGACATTCATATTGGGGCCCATGCCACAGCCCACCTTTCCAGAGAAGAGCACCTCCAAGATGGTGCAGTCCCATCCCTGAGCCAAAAGGACAGGTACCACCAGCCAAAACCCCTATGTGTCCCTCTAGTCCCCACCTGCTCTGTGCCCCAAGAACAGACCTCTGCCTGCCAGCCAGAGGCTACTCAGCCCTCCCACCACCCCCACCTTCCACTGAACTCCAGTCCACCTGTACAGCCATCCTGGCCACCTCTGGGGAAGGGCAGCGGCAGCCCAAGGGAGGAATCCTTGCCATTGCCACATCTGCTGACCCTCAAAACAAACATCTAAAACCCTTCCCAGAGGATCAGGAAACCTCACTGGGTTAGCTGGACCCGCAGGATCAGGATCCACATCCCCAGAGCCAGCACTCCACAGTCCCCCCAGGACCCACCCACACACCAGGCACGCAGTTCTCCCGCCTCTCTCTCTTGCATCCGGTACACGCACGTGGACTTTGCATGCATGCACGTCCATTCCTGGCGCGACCCTACCTCTGTCCTGTGTTGACAGTTTTCTTCATGTGCCCAGTGTTCTCTTTCAAAGCTGCATTCTAGCAACAGGTTTCACTAGTCTCACTGCCTTCGGGTTGGTCGCAGAAGAAGGACTCTTTGCACTCACCACTGGCATTTCTGAATCCAGCCTTCCCTAACTTCTGCCATGGACACTTCCTAGGGCAGGCTTTGTCCCTCCCCTGCCTTCCAGGAACCTGCCAGCGGCATCCTGCATGAAGCCCTATCACAGCAGCAGCCGACTTACCTACGCTGGTTGGCCACTCTAGGCTGCCCTTCCCGTGGGAACATTCACAGGTCATCCTGCGGCCATCCTGCAAGG
>JAJEJO010004557.1:0-47753 GCA_020662805.1 Glaucomys volans
ACTGTACCCCATAAAGATGTACAATTACTGTGTGTCGATTAAAGTAAAAAATGTTATAAAAAAAGAAAATGAAGGTGAATAAAATTTCTCAAACTTGGAAAAACCAACCAACCAACCACCCGCCATGCTGGGAACCCCCCAGAGTTTCTGATTTAGTAGGTCTAAAGAGGATCCTGATTGTTTGAATTTCTAACAAGTCCCAGGTGCTGCTGATGCTGCTGGTGCTGAACTACATTCTGAGAATTGCCGCCCGAGGCACCTTGTGTTGGTTTTCTGGAACTCTGAGAAGCCTTCCCTGCAGGTCCCTCACTTGACTAGGTTACACAAGTTCATGCCTGTCTGTGTATTTCCTTCATGACACTGCTCGTACCATGGGCTCTAATTATACATCTGTGTAATTATTTCATTAGTGTTGGTCTCTGCAGTTAGACTCATGGGCATGAGGTTAGGGATGTCTCTGTTTTCTGTCCCCAGTGTTTACTGAGTACGTGGTACACAGTGTATGTTCATAAATATCTGTTAAGTAGAGAAATTCTTCCATGAAATTCTCTAGCTAAGTGCCTATCACCATCCCTTCCCATGTATCATTGTTTTATTTAGAAAAAGCCCATCTCCTCTCAAAGAGGTTCCCTAGAACAGGGGAATCACCAAACACTGTTGAATACCTATGGTAAGTGGAGAAAATTTGTAAAACAGAGAAACTGCTACAAAAACATAGCACCTGCTTGTAGCCCACTTCTTGTGCGGTGATGATGGATTATGCAGAAAGAACCTAGTGCAGTGCTAGAATGTACATGAACTCGAAATACTAGCTGTGATCATAGATTGGTATTATAATAGCCTTTACGATCTGAGTCTTTTTAGAGACTTGCATTCTAACTTCAAATTCTGTCCTAAGATCTCATTGCATGCCTTTTTATTTATTTTGGGCTGGGGTCAGGAAACACGTGATTGCACCTATGGTCTATATCAAATCCTGTTCTCACAGTATACTGTATTTGACTAAATGCAGCAAACATGTATTAAGCACCTACTGTATGGAGTTATTTGATGCATCAGAGGTTGATGCAGATGACAGTCTGATGGGAGAGAAACAAGTAAACAACTAGCTACAATGAAAGGTAGCATGAAATTAACATTTTCTAGGTGTCTTGAATTAAGAGACTGGAGAGGAAGATAGATTTCTGGCTGAGGTGGTATCTCACTGGGCCTGGAAGGCAGAGTAGTCTTGATGGACACAGAAAAGCAGCAGAGGATCTGAGGGGAGTCCAGGTGGAGGGAGTAATGGTCTGAGGCTTAGACTCTTTGAGATATGTGGATCATCCGGGAAAAAGAGAAGAAGAGTGATAAGAGAGAAAGCTGGAACTGAATCGGGAGTCTGCTCATGTGTGATCTTGAATGTAACACTAAGTATCCTGTTCGGAAGGTAATGTGGTTCTGGCTGGGTCCTCTATGTAAAGTTCCTCCATAGGTCATTTTGTCCTCAGGTTTGGCTTAGGGAAGGCCGGTATGATGTGCGCAGCTATCTGAATGTCCAGGTGGGCAAGGCTACCCCTAAACTTGCTTTTTGCTTCTTGTGGGCTATTTCCTTCCAATTGGCCTATTCTGCTACCAGGAAAGTGGTCATGATCGTTAGGATTCTATTTTTTAAACATCCAAGTATTCTCAGAGATATGACTGTGAAAACAAGATTAGCAAAACAGGAATAATTATATAGCTTTCTTAAAAATGCTTGACTCAGATTTCTCTCCAATCTAATCCTATTCAGGTTTGAAGATTGTTTTTTTTTTTTTTTTTTTTTTTTTTCCATCTGACCCTGAAGGTTGACTTTACAGTTCCTTTCAGGTCAGATGCAGTAGTGTACACCTGTGATCCCAGTGACCTGGGAGGCTGAGGCAGGAGGATGGCAAGTTCAAGGCCAGCTGTGGTAGTTTAGCAACACCCTTACCAACTTAGTGAGGCTCTTTCCCAAAATAAAAATAAGAAGGGCTGGGGATGTACCTTAGTGGTAAAGTGCTCCTGGGTTTAATACCCAGTTTAAGAAAAAATAAAAATTCCTGCCAGGACATACATAATTCTCATGCTCAGCATGTGTTGGAGAACATCATCATACAGTTTTGATGAGCTGTCTCATGCAGTCAGTGGTGCTGTGTTTTGCACTCAAGTCCTCTGGCTGCCTCCCCATATCTTACCCCTAGTAGAGAGAAATTACTTCCTTTATCCACATGACTGCCCCAAGGCAGGGAGGCAGAGGCATGTCTCCATGTTGGTTCTGCAAATCTCCCATGGGCCATTTTTCGGATGGGGTCCTAGTCTATATCAGTCAATTGATCCACTTGCTTCCACATCTTGGCAACGAAGTAACTTTTGCTCAAATGCTATAAATACCTCTGCTTTTCTTTGAAAGACATTGCTTTTGAAGGGACGTGAAACTACAAAACTATCAGCTTACATCAGAATATAACTTGGTAAAATATGTTGAGGTAAAGAAGAAAATAAAAGAAATATAGTTTGAAGTCAAATATTCAGCTATATCATGATTTTATCAGGAACTTTGATGAGAAAAATCCTCCATTGCTCAATTTTCCTCTAGGTTCTGAAAATTTTTACTCCAGAATCGTTTATGCTTATTTTCCATCTCACAGAACCAAAAATCCAATCTCAAGTTGTTTACATTCTTGCTCTTTTGAAAATATTAGGTTTGGGAGTAGTTTTTCAAGATCACTTGAATCTGTGTTTTCCAGACTTCAATCCTAATTAGCCCCAAATAAATGTAATTTTATTTGCTCTTGGAAAAAAAAAGGGATAAAAATAATGGGCTCATAGGTACTTTTATATTCTACCTTTTGTCACTTATTGTATCACAGATCCCATGTTATTATACACTCTTCTAAAATAACTTTAATAGTAAATGAATGTATCATAGGTTATTTAACTATTCTTCTACTTTTGCTCATATAGTTATTTTTCCCCAATTTTTCACTACTATAAATAATGCTAGAGTGAACATGCTTAGAGGTACTTTTTAAAAAAATAACATCCATGATCACATTCTTAGGATTATTATTTTTTTTTCTTTGACTCACTAGGTCAAGGGGGAGGAGTACTTGGAGGACCTTTCCATGCTGTTAAACTGTTCTATGCTCGTTTCTTATATGGAAACTGGTTTGTCTTGGAAGGTTCATAGAAACTTGGATGTTCCTATGAGAAACCTCAGTGTTCAATTGATTGGCAGCAGCAAATTCTATTACCAAAGCAGATCTACTGTTCTTGTTTCAGGGATGGAGTATTTTGTTGGCATGTATGGAGCTGATCCAGGTTTCAGTTTAAATTAAGTAGATGAACTATTTGTTGCAAAGGTTGTGAAACACATGTAGCAGGCCACATGCAGTTAATCTTAAGAAGAGCCTAGTTGCATGACTTGCCATTCTCCCATACACCACCCAGGAGAAGAGAAGAGGCGGAGAGGGAATCGGAACCCTGAGTTCCACTTCTGAGTTCAAAGCCTGATCATAGTTTGGGAGGGAGATAACTGTGAGCCAGGCTCATTTTTCTTATTTACGCAACATGGACAATAGAGCCTCTGTTCAAAAGATGTGTGGAGGTGAAGTGAGGTAGAGGACTTCATCACAGCACCATGGGAACTGTGGGCATGCAGGAAGTACTTAGTTTTGAAAATTAATTCCATGCTCACAATTGCCCATGGAACTTCAATATTTGGGGAATACTTGGAACCAGAGAATAACCAGAAACAAACCATCTATTTGGGACCAGAAGTTCCTAAAGTTTTTAGCCCCTTTTGTTATTAAGACAAATGGAAATGCACCGAGTACCACACTGACTGTGGCAGCCATGGCTGGTACAGCAGAGAGAAGGAACTGTGGCTGCTCATGCCACTCTCCCCGTGGGTCTGTGGCCTGTGTGTCTGCACCCTCGGGGTTTACGTGTGTGCTGTTCTGGATGGAAGGCAGAAGTTCCAGGTGGCCTTCAAGGCGGCAGCCCTCTCCACCTTCTGGCACCCTTTCCCTATGGCACTTACAGCATCTTGCATGCTATACAATTGATGCTCAGTTATGATGTTTGATGTCTAGAGTGTAAGCTGCACGAGGCCAGGGGCCTTCATCTTTTTCATCCACTGATACATTTTAAGCATCCACCTCAGTGGCTGGTACCCAACAGGTGCTCAATATTTGTTTAGTGAGTGAATATTTATTAGCCAGATTCGGATTCTAGTTGAGCAACTGATACGTCCACAGGTCCAAACCTGCTCATCTGTTGGAAGTGTTTCCCGGCTCCCACCCCTCAGACTCAACATGCTCCCCTTGTCCACAGCAGGGCTGGTTCTGACACTGCCAGCAATCACTGTCACTTGGTAAAATTGAGGAGGAAGTGAAATACTTAGTGAAGCAGAAATTCCAGGGGTCAGTAGGCTGGGTTGTTTTCACTTAACTAATGATGGCCATTGGCACCCCACCCCCACCTGGATATTTATTTCAAAAGCCAGACGGGCCAGTGTATGATTTTGTTCTGTGATAGTCAAAAAATTCTGACACAGTGTTGAAATCCTTATATTGCCACAAACTATGATCAGAAAAAAATCCTACCTCAGATGCCTTTCTATCTTCAGAATGCCTTGCACATGCGTGTATGTTTGAGAATAGTCTCGAAGGTACGCAAGAGAACAGAGAATAAAAATAAAATCACACTGAAACTGGGGATCTCTCAGCTTCTCCTAGTTGCTGAGAGGTATAATGAGGTCAAATACATAATTTTCTACCCAAACCAGGACAAGTGGCATAAACTGGGACAGACTGTCTTGGGCAAATTATACAGATGGTTGCCTTGGGTCTAATCCGCTTCCATCATGCTAGGAGATGGGAGAGGGCTAGCAAAGATCCGTGTGCCTGAGATGTCACAGCTCTGTGGTTTGCATCCTACTCGGTCTGAATTCAAGGGTCACAGATGTTGATCAAAATATTCATATTGCCAATTTGCACTAATTTCACTAGTTTGTAAGTATCAGGCAAGACTGTTCAATAATTGACCTAGCAAATTAATCTATTTCCCCCCATTAGTTTCCGACTCTTTAGCATGACAATACCAGATACCCTGCTAAAGAAAAGGCCCGTTCAAGCTGTGGAACTGACGCTCCTATTCCTCCTCCGAGACGCATCTGCCTACTTAGCACCCCCGCCCCCACCCCCTCCATCCCGACCAGGCCTCTTTTTCAGTTCTTGCAGTACAATCGGAACAAGTGAAAAAGGACCCTGATTTTCCAGAGGGACTACGCAGTCTGAAAAGGTACATCTTCAACATCATTAGCGGTTCATCTTCTGAAACCTCGGGGCAGCCCCCAGGCAGCCCCCCTGCAATCGCCCTGTCCCCTCCCACCGCCACCCCTCGCTTTTGGTGTCGTCTTATCAAATTAATGAAGCCTATCCAGACGGGAGGAAGTTGGGGAGAAGACAGTGGTTTAGGAACAATTCCATGCAAGCCCCTCCCTCCTTAAAAAAAAAAAAGAAGAAGAAGAAGAAGAAGAATGGAAGAAAATCGGAATTTCCTTCTCTTCGAATGGGAAGAGGGAAAGAAAACGGTGTTGGGGGTGGGGCGGGGGTGGCTGTGATTGTCTCCTAGTCCCTGAAGGAGGAGGTGTCTATTTCCTTTCCCTGGCTGAGAATTTGCATGTTAAAAAGGCGCAGTTGCTTTGCCGGCAGGATTCATCAGGGCCACGTTTTCTACTCCATGGGGCAGAGTGCCCGCTCAGGACTCCAGGTAAAGGACAGAGTGACTTCTAATCCTCCCTCTCACCTTTTCATCAGTTTCCTCTACACAGAGGCTCTGGGAGGCCAGAGTGAGATTTCTGTGACACTGTGCGCAGCTTGATGGCAGGTGGCTCAGGGCTGGTCCCACCCGGTGGCCGGCGTGGGCTGGGTGCAAGGCACTGGGAGTGAGGCGTGCATTAGAGCCTCCCCATCGCCCTGCATCCACGAGGCAATTTTCAGGGCGAGGCACAAAACATATCAACATCTCTCATCACATCACGTCACTGACCTAAATATAGACAATGACTTCAAGGAAGAGAGGGAGGAAGAAGTTGCTTGTCTTTTACACCTGCAAATGCTGCGGAGAGCTTCAAACAAACTGGCACCCAGGAACAATAGATAACCAGTCAGATGTGAAGGGAGAAGAGAGGAGAGACGGCTGTTCTAGAATGATTGCTGTGATAAGGCCATTACAGTGTCTCAGTGTAACATCCATCCTCATTTGTAACCTAGGGTCGAGATAGCGCTTGGGGAGCAGTTCTGTGTCCCTTGCCAGCTTTTCCACAGGGAGCCCTGAGGGAGGAAGGGGGCATCTGCCATAGATCTTCCTGGCTGAGCAGGGCTGGTCTCTTCACCGGGTAGAGCAAGGCTCTGATTCAAAGAGACAGGCACTCAGTTGACTGAGAAGGCATTTCTTTCTACCCCAAGAAGAGCTCTCTGCGGTCTTTGTGACCAATAGCCTTCCCCAGCAGCCACTTGGAGCCATCCCGTCTGGCCTTCCATTGTCACATCTGTGTGTCAAAGCCCTCCTCCAGTCTGAAAGGCAGAGGTGCATGGGATCCCTGGTGATGCCAAGAGGGGTGCTGGGCAGGGTCACTTTCCCTCCCAGAATGAACTCAGAGTCTTGAATGCCACGTTCATTAGAGTGCTTACCTTACAAATGTGGACACTATTCACCTGCCAGGGGAGCAGAAGGGCTGTATTAGCAGCTTTTATGAACACGAATCCCCATGTCCCTAGACAAAGACACATGAGCCAAACATTAAGTGTAGATAGGCTGGTCAGCAGTTACGGCACAACCATGGACAACCCATCATGGAGGAAGAGTCACCAGTCTCTCACATGTTTCTAATGCTCTTCCTTGTCACTCAGACAACTGCCTGCATAAGAACTGCTGTGGGGAAGCTCCAGAGTGAGGCCAATTGCCTGCGGGTAGGGAACCAGCAAGCCACTCAGACTTGGGCCGTCCACAACTCCATCATTTAGGCTGAAACACAAGCCCACGCGCTTCTGTGTTCGCAGAGCTTCTACAAATGCAGTCATCCATTTATTACCTCAGAGAACACGCACACGACCCTAGCAGAAGCAGATTCCACCGTGGCAAGGACAGCCCTGGCCCTTGGCAAAGTGACAATGCAGAAGAACGGAAAGAACACCAACAGCATATGAGGTAAGGAGGCCAAGGCAGCACTGCAATAAAAATCATGGTCCTGGCAAGGGATGGGGACAAGACGCCAGCCTAGTTAAAAACCAGTGACACCCAGGAAAAGACTGTGGCTGAAGTGGAGCCCAAGGTCAGAATCCCTACCTGGGACAGTCCAGGTAGGGATACATCTTATGGCTTCCCTGGCTCAGTGACCCTCTCTCTGGCCTTTACTGATATTCTGGAAAGTGAGATTGAGTCAGAGCATGGAAAATAAGGAGCTGTGTGCAATCAGAAGAAAAGACACCCCAAACGGTGGCAGAAACAATGGCTCAGAATTACAAAGGCCAGTTTAAGGGGATCCACCAGACAAGGAATCCAGTTGCTCTGTTCTGCTCAATGGGGAAGACTGGCTGCTGGTGGTTTCTCTAAAGGACTGGGAGCTAACTGGGTTCAGAGTCTGGAAGATCTTGAGAGCTTTTTGCTTCTACCAGGCTTCTGCCTCCCTCCACAGACTATCGGAAATGCACTCTCTGGGATAGGTGAATGCAATTAAAAATTACAAAAGACTAGCAGGGGGAAAAAAGCAATTTGGTCAAGAAGAAATATGCCCAGAGTCATTTTTTTTTCCAATTCAATATCTTTGTTAATTAAGCATTTTCCAACCTATGATGAGAATACTAATAGTAATCGAATACTTACTACTCATTACTAATAAAACATATTTGTGAAATGGAAATATAATGTGCCTATTTCCAAAATGTAGTTATAAATGACTTACTCTAAGCCACAATTTAAAGTGGTTTGAGAAATGAGTCTTTAATAAAGAATTGATGAGGAACGATGACTGTTGGAAATAATTCTATTTGGTAAGATTATGTGGTTTGCTATGGCAATTTGAGCTGAGGTGATTGCCTCAAAAATTACTGCAAGTAACTAATATAGGGAAATTTAATTGATGATAAATACAGTGGTGGTATGTCAACTCTTGAAAAAGTGAGCGTGTAATTGAACAATTCAGCATCATCTTGTCTGCTAATTATACTTGTAGTCATTACAGTGTTGTCAAAGATGTTATTTGTCTAACACATTTGCACATAGTAGGGATTTAAAAGGTGAGTGAATAAGTACCTATAATTAGTCCTTGATGTGGATTCCTATATACAATTATAGTTAATCATAAACCCATTAACATTTAGGGAAATAAAAACAATTATAATGTGGCTTAGGCTAGAGCCATAATAGCATTTGTAATAGTCAGTGAAGTGACGTTCAGTATGGTCAGCCGGCCTGGATGTTAGGTCGCCATGACTTGGCCTGAGCTTCTTAGAAGGAAAAAACAAAACAAAAAACAATAAAGAAACCCACCAAACCTCATTTTTCTTTTTTAACCATCTTACTACACTAATGGGCCAGGGTATCTTGACTTGAGCAAAGCATTTGCTGGAATGTCTTTGATATCCCTTTGAGCCAGGAGAGCTGTGTCCTTGTAGACCTGGACAGGTACCACTCACACATAGACTCTTACCAAATACAAAGCTTTGTCCTAGCCTGTGAAACCTGAGGCAATAAAAAGGCCCAGACCATCAGGGAGTTGAAGGCTAGGGAGGCCCAGCCAAGAACGAACAGCTGAAGAGGACATGATAAATGATTAATGGCACCGTGGGCCAACGCTTCAGAGACGGGGCTGCAGGTGGGCCAGGGAGAATTTTCTAGAAGTGATGACTATTAGCATTTGTTTAAACTGGTTTTTTAGTGTAGTGGATAAATGGCCTTTACTTAATGTAAAAGCTAAGCAGAGCGAAGATACTCGTGGAATGTGGTTGGCTCCATGGTTTGGATGTGAGGTGGAAACCCTCTGCTGGGCCTCCCTTTTGTTGCCCTGTGGCTCTTCAGTTAAGCCTTAAAGGAGGAGGAGAAGTTTATGAGTTAGATCAAGTATTGCCAGAGGTTTCCAAGCAGAGAAGACATGAAGAAACCATGTTGGAGCAAGTGTTAATCCCATAGAACTTATGAGGTAGGGGCCTGGATGACGGGAACAGACCATGAAGTTCTGTGAGGAACCAAGTGGAGGGGATTCTCCTGGGCAGTGGTGGGCAACTCTGAGTGGATTCTGTCATTCATCTGTGTTAGCCATTTGTATCCTGGCATGGGATACAATGGGAGGAATGACAATTGCAAGAAAAAAATAAATCTTATTAGATAAATGTTAATGCCCAAATATATAGCTTCACAAACACTAACTATTCTTGCGCCGTGCTAGAAAAATCTTGTCTACATGTGGTTTATGTTAAAAGATATGAGATCTGTAACTGATTCAAGCACCATTAATTAGGCTGCAGACAAAAAATGCGATAATTTTTAGTGAACTCTGATTGGTCAAATGACAATTTGGATGTGAAAAATCTCATAAAAAAAGGTGTCAGGTGTTCTGAGCGTGTCAGAGAGAGGACAGTCAATGCAATGGTAATCATGCCTACTTGAAGGGACAGTGGAAGGAGCTGGCAATGTCTGAATTGGAGAGAAGATGAGAAATATGGAAGCGTAGCTTGGACCTCTGGAAGCTGCATATGAAAAGAGGATTTACTCCATGTCACAATACAGGAACCGGGTGGAGAGTGATGGAGATGGATTTCAGCTGAATGCGAGGAAGGACATTGAAATCATTCCATATCCAAAAAGCGGAAGTGGAGACAAGCAAGGACTCAGCAGCCATCCTCGCCAAGAGTTCAGGAGGAGATTCCTGGCATCAGCACGAGGTTGTGGTAGATGACCTTGACAGTCCTTTCAACCCCTCCATTCTTTAAAATGTCAGTAGATCCTGGCTATATCAGGGATCTGTAATTTCAAAGTCAACCAATGGTCCCCTATAATTTTACGCCTCTGGAAATCTCGTTTGTGTTAAAAATACTCAAAAAATATTTTTGCACAGTTGGTCAGTTTTGGAGGAGGATCAGAAATGAAAACATGCTCCTATCATCTATCCTTTCCTGGAGGAAATGTGCGACACTACCCAGGAATGATCACTGAAATCAAATGAAATTGGGGATTGAGTCCAATTTGGCATTAATTAGGAAGCAGGAATTGTTCAGAAAAAGTTATGCTAATATTGAGTTATAAAGTTCCTCAAGGATATGAGGATTCCTTTGCCTTATGAAACCAAAACAACAAAATCAACCTTGACGGAGTCTGTGGTGTCCGTCGGGTACTCTGCATTCTGACTTCTGGGCTGTAGGGAGACAGGCAGAAAAGGAAGAGATGTTTTCTCTTCCAAATCTGTACCAATGGCACAGTCATGACCACCAAAACCCCTCTGAGAACAGGGGAGGTTTCAGCTTTCATAAGCAAGGACAATCGATGAGGTCAAGGCGAGGAGGTTTCCCATGAGCTGTGATACAATCGTGTAAGGATTAGTTTCATACACCAGCCAACTATTTCTACCTGTTATTTGCCAAAAATCCTCAGGGTAGAAATTAGCATTAGACTGCTGTTTTTAATGTTTGATAAATTTTACAAGCCCAAATGAAGGTCCTCAGATGTGTTCTGGGCAATGATTAACACCTAAAATCTTAAAATGCAAAATCAGAATTAACCAATCATTTTAAATTTCACTGGCACTGGGTCTCAAACTCAATCCTGGGATCCCAATTAGAACCTTGATTAGACACTCCCGTCTATGAGAGTCAGTTTTCCCACGTGACAAATACGCTGCTCCCTGTTTATTGATAAAGTCATGCTATGTAGCAACATTTTCTATCCCTGGCCAGGAGGGTGTGTCTTTGCTGATTCCAGCGGCCAAGGTGGGAACCAGAGAGTATTTCTCTCTTGACAAAGGTACCACAGATACATGCCCCATCTTAAGTACAATCTTAACATGGAGTCACTTTCTTCTGTGTGATCGAGGTTGAGATTCTGAGCTTGTGGCCAGGAGAAAAAAAAAATCAATCAAAGCGAATATGATATCCTGAGGAACAAAGCCAGGGCCATCCCCTCATATTTTAATAGGGGTTGTTATCCTCTGCCGGGCAGGAGGCTGGAGGGAGGAGGTGGATGTATTTACTGTAGCCTCTCATTCCCTTGAAGTGGGAAGAGAAGCTAAAATAAGTGGAGCCACAACCTTTATTCTCTGTTCTCCTGACCTTCCTTCTTCACTTGCAGATGAACCTTCTGTTTCTACCTCTTTCCTTTGGGTTTTGATCTGCCAGAAGGAACATTGCCTGGTATCTTCTCACTAAATTCTCAGCCTCAAAAGTTAGGAGGTGCAAAAGTCACTACTCAACCCCCGCCCCGGGTCGACCTTCATATTAAAGTAAAACACACAGAAAAGCAGAGATCTGTACCTGATCAGGCAATCGAAGTTAATAAATTATCTTAAAGGCTCTTTGGTAGTAAGTATAAGTGTCTGATATTAGTGCATATCATCCTTCTGGGACCAGCATGGAGTCTTCCTCTTAAATTTTAAATAGTAACCTTAGAATAAGGGAGATTCATCTCCTTTATTTCTAGTTAAGAAAAACAACAGGCCAGAGAGCATAACAGTAATTTATGATTTTGCTGGTGTATTATCATCCTGTAATAAGTGCAATGTGAAACTGCCAATTATCTCATAAGAGGGGTCTCACCTTTTCTGTTGTGAACATCAATAACGGTGGGTTCAGCCCCCTCACTCCCCCCACCCCTCCCCAGTGGCTCCGGCAGCTTTTCTGCAGTAGAAGTGGGCCAGAGAAGCAGAGGAAAAACAAAAACAGTCAACAAACACTCAAGCCAGAGAGCCCTTGGCCAGGGAACCCAGAGAGCAAGCGGCCAGAGGAAGACAGAGAAAGGCAGGGGGAGGGGCCGAGTAGATCGCCTGGAGCAGTCGGCAGGTCACACGCATGCGGTGCTCCGCAGCAAACTGAGTTTACAAAGAGACATCTGTTCCATTACTCCAATGCATTGTGGCTAATTACATCCTGGCCCGTCTGTGAAATGACAGCCACTTATTCTCCAGTGAACCGTAAAATCTGTACATGTTCGATTTGGGGAGTGGGAGAGCAGAGGCCCGGAGGCTGGAGTTGGGGGTAAGGGGGGCGGGCGCAGCCAAGGCGAAAGAGAAAAGTCTGGAGAAACCTGGAGAGAGACCCCTTTCTGGCAAGAGAATCATGGGCCCAGGGCAAGGATGGGATGAGAACCAGAGGGCCTCCTCTGATGTTCAGAGGCCCCAAGTTTAAGATGCAAGAATTTGTACTTGCAGGTGTTGCTTATCCTTCTTGTTCAAAGAAGGCAGTGCCCAGAGTTGGTCGCTTGTGGCTCTCCATCATCATTACCCCAGGGTTGTGTCTTGGGGACAGACAGACTTGCCCATTTGCTGCAGTCTCCAGGGGCCTGTAAAAGAGGCAGCTGGAGGAGGCCAGGGTGCACTCCTGATGGATGGGTGGGTCCTCCTGTAAGCTCTCTGGAAGAGTAAATCACTGCCTCTCTTCTCATCAGGGGCCTCTGCATTCACAAGAAGCTTCTCTCCTAGATTTGTGGGTGGGGGCAGGGTTTTCTGAAGTGTGGGAAGAAATCTAGCTCAAGCATTTTTAAATGATTATAAAAAAAAAAAAAAAAAAAGAAAAAGAAAAGAAAAGAATCAGTGGAAGTAAACCAGGTGAGAGAGAAGAAAGGATCCCCTTCCTTTTGGTTGACATGAAAACTTCATCCTAACAAAATCCAAAATCACTTATGTAACTTGGTGACAGGTACAAGGGAAACAGATATGGGAACCAAGAAGCATTGCCATTTTGAAATGAGGCTTCAACCCACTGTGGGGTTTAATAGGAAATCTGTTCTCATTCTTACACAAAACCCTCTGCCAGAAACTTCGTGCACTTCTACTGGAATCTATCTGAAACAGGACTGGTGGTCTTGTGGGGTTTTGCTGTGGTTAAACATCCTCTTTCTTCCTTTGGAACAATACTGTATTCTGTGAATCACAATTGGCAGTGGAAAGATCTGGCAGCTCTTTGAAGGGAAGACCCTGTAGCTTCTGTTGGTTACTTCCACTTGATACTGCCTGTTTCCACTCTTGGAGACCCTGGTGCCACCCTTCTGTGTGGCCTGGGGATTCCCATGCCCAGCCAGTACAGCAGTGCTTCTCAAACTTGATGGTTGTTGAGCATTCGCTGGGACCTGGTGAAGTACAGATTCTGATCTGGTCCACCTAGAGTGGGCTGGGGTGGTACAATTCCCAGTTCTCAAGGGAGGCTGATGTTGCTGGGTCCCCTGGAGAGCAGCAGGGTTATCAAACACTAGCATGTATTCCTGTCCAAGGGTCTTTAGACTGGACTAATGTGAAGGAAGGGAAGAATAGAGTAAGGCTGAAGTCCTTGAACATGAAACACTGCATTTAATTGCTCTAGGAATTTTTACTAATTTTGAATCAAAGTCATTTAAACAATTCTGCATTAACTACAGAGATGTCATAAAATTAATCAAAGGGTGACCACCCCTCTCTGGGAGAGGGATAAAGGGAGGTGAAGCATATTTAGAGACAGGGTGTGAAACAGGAAATAGGCCCTGATTTTATGTGTACCCCGAGAAGTTAATTTTATTCAGCTCACAAGGGGAAAGCACTCTTAAGGAGTCCTGGATTTTTATTCACATTCTAGTGGTGCATTTTCCATTGACTGAAAAAGCATAGCTCTCGAAAGGATGCCAGTGACAGGGAGAGGGGAACAAGAGCAGGGGATCTCCCCTTTTCTGATGCATGTCCTTGCATAGTAATTTGGATTCAATGAAAATTAATGGAAGTTTATGTAAAGGAAATGCTTCCATCAGTAGCAGAGGCTGAATAAAGAGAGGTGACCCTCCATCCTGGCTCAGAGATGGCCCCACGTGCCCGTGGTGTGCACAGGTACCTTGGGCTGTGCCTGCCTTTCTATTTCTGCCCTGCGCTGGTGATGAATGAGTTTTCAGCTGGGGCTGCAGGCCGCCTGATACAATGCTGCAAATACTAAATGTTCAGTGGATGCTACTGACTAAAGAGACACGTGGGTTCAGCTTTCATTTATTATTTGAGGCGTCCTGAGACTGATTTTATTTTGGTCCTTGTCATATTCCTTTCAGACTCTGAACCTGCATTTTTCTGTGAACCAGAGAATTAAGGCTAGCCCATGACTGAGTTTGAAAGTCCACTCAGCAGTGGGTGGTCACCTACAAGCAGCCATGATAATATTCTGCAGACTGGGAAAACAGTATTAAAGCTGACCCGAGATGATCTGACTTGATCTACATTATCAAAGGGGACTGTCCCCATTTTTACTCAATGGCCTGTTGTCACTGAGGAAACAAGTGGCTGGGTAGTATGAGAGCTTCGGCTTGAACCCAAGCCACCTAATCTCACTTGAGAGGTTTTCCATTCATGCAGTGCTGTGTTTCACCCAAAATTGAAGATAACTTTTCTGAATAAAAAGAGGCCCTTAATTTCCTTCATAGAATGACGGAAGAGTCAAATATCATTCCTATGAAGCAACTGATCGTGGCTCAAAAGAAGCAAATATAAATGCAAAGATTATGAGAAAAACTCGGCTTATGTAGTAGAAGAAAGAATGGTTTTGTAATTCAGGGAGCTGGTCTTCGGGAACACAGTTCTGCTGCTTACCATGAAGGGGAAAGGGTCTTGGGGGAGGGGACTGGGGGCTGTCCCCGAGTCTGCAGGAGGGAGTGGATTGCACAGGACATGGCCAGGCATGCCAGAGAAGGTGGCGGGTCATGGTGGTCCTTGGTGCTCTGGGGCTGGAATACCAACAGAAGATACCAAGGACCACCCTTCTGCGTCTTCTCTTCCACGGCCGTTTCTGTAGATTGGCCACAATATATAATATACCCAGATAATAGCTACACAAACAGATAAGTACCAATGGGGGCCAGAAGGTGTCCTAGAGAGCAGACCATCTACATTTCGGCCAGTCAAATCGTCTGCTTCACCTTCCTATCATTGGCCAACTCATCACTAAATGAAGAAAGCGAGAAAGGGCAGTTGGAGAAACGCATCAATACAACATAAAATCACCGACTCAGACAGTGTAAAATTGAACGAGGGTGGTGATAGGAAATATCCTCAGAGGGTAGTTGTGAGAACTACTTCCAAAGCAAAACAACCATGATGATCATCTTTATTCAATTATCAACTTCTGCTGTCTCAATGCCACATTGAGGGGTAGTCAGATTACCAATTAAAAACGGAATACCACGGTTCCTGCAGGAAGCCCCAGGAGTTTAGCAAAGTGCTGGAGCTTGCCTTAGCTGAGATGGCAAGGGGCCCTTCCCAGCTTCCCAGCACCTGTGCCTGTCTCCAAAGGCCCAGAAATGCTGGAGAGCATGAGCCAATATTATTCTTGCTGGAATACATCATTGCTCTCACTTCCAAAACAATACTGTTGTTATTACTATTCGACTATGCCTCCAAGAAGGTCTGAGGTGATTACAGACCTTTAATTTGCTGGAGTGACCAACACAACCCTACCCATCCCTATCCATATATCACTTCTCACAAGAGCACAGCTCAACTCTCAGAGAAGGAGGCACTTTCTTCTATATCACATGATTATTCTATAATGCTATTAATTATAAGGACAATAAAAACCAGTTTGGCTGAATAAATAAATAAAAGCCATTCTGGTTGGGGGCAGTGGTGCACACCTATAATCCCAGTGGCTGAGGCGGGAGCATCTCAAGCTCAAAGCCAGCCTCAGCAACTTAGCAAGGCTCTAAGCAACTTAGTGTGCCCCTGTCTCAAAATAAAAATAAAAACAGGACTATGGATGTGGCTCAGTGGTTAAATGTCCCTGGGTACAATCCACAGTGTACACACATACAGACACACAGACACACACTCATACACACAAAGCCATTCTGATAGTCTGCATTAGATAAAAGATTGAAGAGGAAGCTGACTGAGAGATCTGACCATGCCAGATCATTCTCCCCAAAAAAGCAGGTCTGGAGTAACCGAGAGTGGGTTTGGGTTACACTTCCTGAGATCTCCATGAACAGGGTGAGGCAGGCAGCGGGTAGGTGCCAACGTGGCCTGTCTGGCTCTGTGAATGATGGGCCTCTCTACTTGGTCCCAGGCTGCTCTTCATAGTGCTATGAACTTGCATGTGAATCTACTGTTAAATTTCCACCAGGCACTACATTTTTTAACATTCTTTTTAAAGGTTATTTCTCAAAAAATACTGCACGTCACTAGGACTTCCCCTGCTCGCAGATACCCTTCTTCCCTTGAGATATTCCCTCCCGTCTTGGATCATGTCGAGTCTAATTTTGAGGAGGATAGTATCCATTAGATATTGCTCAATTCATCTTTTTCTTCACCCCTGAGTACCTCTCTTTGTCCACTGAATTGGTTTGGGGAAAGCAAGATGTCTTTCTTAGAAAAATGAATTGTAGCTTTGTGAAATGTATCTCTGAGAAAAAGAAATTTTGTTAAGTGTTGCTATTTGGATCCTTGACTCAAAAAAATTTTTTTTCTTAGTTCTTCTACTCGTTTGCTTTTTCCTTTTTCTCCTGTAAGATGGATGCATTGTCTAAATTTTCCTTAGGAAAAGTGGTGTTAGGTATGTCTAGGACCTGGTACTGTTCTGTACATTCTAGAACCTTTTACCCTAGTACAGAAAAACCCTTATCATCACCCTCATCACCATCTTCATCTTCATCATTAATATTCCTGCCACTACAATTGCTATTAAACACTAACTGCCATATTTGAAGTATTCCCATAGAATTAAGATGAAGGGTGCTGCTATCTTCCTTTGCTCCTAAGATGAGGTCAGCAATGGTGAAGTGGCCCTCCTGGCCACTCAGCCCTTAACACAGTGACCATGACATGATTCTAGACAGACTTCTTAAGTCTTCTCTTCTGATCTTTGGCTGAAATCACTTAAAAATACTCATCTGAAAAAATTTAGGTGGGCTACGCCTTGGCCAATTTCTTAATAGAGCTGAAATGTCTTAAGAGAACAGATTTTTCTGGAAGCCAGGTGGTCTGCACATCTGTAAGTCTGACTTGCAGACCCCTTCACCATCCAGAACCTGCTGTCTTCATTCCTCGTCAGAGCAGCATCTGATCCCTCCTCCAGGAACAGCGTGGAATTGAAGACAGTCGGATAGGGCGCCCGATTCTCTATTGGCCTGGAAAGTTCATCGCTGTCTTCTGTCACATAAATCAGATCTTACAGAGCGAAGGGGTCAAGGGGCTAAAGGATGCTTGAGACGCCTTCTTCACCAGAAAGGGGGGGCTAATAACCCATGGTGTTGGCATGCTACCCACATGTCTTCAAATCCGATAATCATGGACCAGCTCACCTTCTGCTATAGTGTCCCCTCCTTGTCCAACATACCAGTTTCTCTATTTTTAATGGAAGTTCTTTGGTTGACTTTCCTCCTACACCTCCCCTGAGGACTCTAGTTGGGGAGCAGATAGTCAGCGTGTGTGTCTGTACCCCCAGCACGTGTTTCCCCCTCCCCACCCGACATTGTTTGTTGAAATAAATATGGAAATGAGGCTGAGCAAGACAGCCAAACCAGCCAAACTGAAATAAATTCATCACTCATGGGCTCTCGAGGGAAGGAAACCGTGCATTTTTTTCTAAATGATTATTTCTGAAGCACTGAAGGAATGGCTATATCACTAATGAGGCCCGTACGCCATGACTGCTGATTATAAATGACCTGTGAAGACACAAGGAGATGGTGGACGCCAAGGGGAGACGGTGGCAGGAGCCAAGGAAGCAGCTGCTGCTGGTGGCAAACAGGGAAGGTGAGGGTCCACAGTCCGCTCTCCCTGCTTTTCTGACCCTGCAGCTGACCCCCAGAAGGTGAGCAACTCATTTTGCGTGAATTCAGGTGGATGAAGGTTGTCAGAAGCCCCGCCCCCAAGAGGAGACCGAGCATCTTGTGTGCACGTCCTTGAGTCACCACAAACACCCGTCTCCTCCCACATAAGTTCTTGGCAGTGACCCACATCTGCAAAAGGTGGCAATGGAGCCTACAGGGACACACACACCTCACCAGGACACGGAACGGTGGCCAGCTCCTGGCCTGGGAGCATCCCTTCCTGTCTATGACTTACGCAGACAGGGCAGGAAGATGCAGACAGAAATCCAGCTTGTATGTGGGATGGGAACTGTCCACAGAGCTGCTGCGGAGCTCCAAGCCAGGCTGGCACTGGACTTGCCAGTGAACTACCATAATGATGGAAGTGAGAAAGGCAAGCAAGAGCCTGACAGACTTCTCAGAGCCTTGTGACTCAGTGGCACTACTACTCATGGGATATACTTGAAGAAAATGCCCAAGTACCCCCTGGTATGACCTGGCAAGAGTCTTTTGGATGGACGAGCTCACTATGCTATGTGAACAGCAGCTAGAAAAGGCCTGGCAAGGGACAGCTTTGGCAAATGAAGTGACCCTGTTCCCAAGGGCAAGGACAGAGTGATGTGGTAGCTGCTTTTGAAAATGTGTCTATCACTGAACTCAAGGAGATGTGCTACTGATCTCCACATCCTTATGGATGTGGAGGCAGAAAAGAGCTTTGGCAGCCTGTCAAACCAGGAGGCTGAGACCCGGCGTGGGACAGAAATGTCAGACATGAGTGGCAGTGCCAGAGGTTCCTGAGGTTATGGAAGAGGGTTGCCCTCTTGGTCCACTGCACCGGTGTGCCCTCCCATAACACCCTGGTAGGGCTGCAACGCAGCATCTCACGTGTCACACGCATGCTTCTGCACATGCCTTCAGTGACACAGAGCCACATGTGGCAAGAGTGAAGGGCTGGGCTTCAGCTCCTGCCGCGGAGAGCACTCTAGCTGTTACAGGTTATCAGCAACTGATCGCAGTGACTGCAAAATGCACCGAGGATTCTGGACTATCCCCCTCCATTTTCTTAATGTCCAAAGGATAACAACGCTGGAACCTAAAGATCTGTGCTTCAAGCATAATGTGGGAAGTCTGCTCCCCAGATGTGTCAAGGCCGTTCTCATAAACAAGGAGGAGAACAGAGGACATAAAGGACTAACCAGAAAGTTCCACTCAGTTGACTTCTACTTCTCGGCCTTGCTGCAGTGGCAAGACAGACACGTGCTTCCAACTCCCTCCCTTGCAGCCTCTGGGCAACAAAGAGCCACGTGTCAGCAAAGAGAAAAGCAACCAGCAGCAGGCCCCAACCTTCTTATTCTTCATCAATGGGGTGAGAGCCATGCCCGGATCTATCTTTCTCTCTCATCTTCTCCATGCAGGGTCAAAGAACACACAGGGGTTCTCAAATAATCATAACAAAGAAAAGAATGAAAAGCCACCCATTCCAAGTTTCCAGCTCCTGCCCGCCTTGCTGCTTCCAACAGGGGAGCGGAGAGACTCTCAGCAGACGCCGCCTCGCTCCTGGTCCAGTGCTCTCTAATGAATCTGACCCCTGGCTGCAGCTCTGAAAGGGTGCAGCAGCGTGTCAATGTAAACAGCTAAACCTAGTGTCATGTCAAGTGGTAACAAGGCCACTGCTGGTTTTTTACAAGCACTGTGCACTTAGCAGATAAAAATGAGCATCCTCTCCCTGGCCTCCACAAGTCACACTTATCAACAGTGAGAAGAAACAATGCTTTGTGTGACAGGTATTGCTTGGTGGCAGTAATAGGAAGCTAAATTTCTTACAGGCTGCCCATTAGCATGATCAAAAGGCGAGTAACAGATGCATTAACAAAATCCTTTTGCATGTTTTCCAAGTAAAGCAGAGAGGAGCTTCCTGATGTCCCCTCCGGTAAAGAGAGCTAATTACCCTCCACAGGGCCACCTGGGCTAGAGAAAACCCACATCAGGAAAGGGCTTTGACAAACACATTTATTTGTACAGGACTGAGGCTAGGGCCAGCAACCTCCAATCTTGCTGGTATCAGAGTGGAGCCAGATGCACACAAGATCAATACGAGGTCCGGAGTTCACTGCGGGCTGGGGGCAGTACCCGCAGACAAGGCATCCCCGGGGGGGACTTGGGTTTCCATCAGCAGCAATGACGATGCACTCCACACCTGCCAGAACACAGCTCTTCCTGAGCACCATGACCAGACACCAGGTCAAAGTTCTCATTTGGAGAAAGCTGAGGTATGAAGGCTGTCAGACAAGGAAGGGGAGTTGAGAAGAAGGGATGCTAAGGTACCTGGTTCATAATAGAGGACTTTGAAGCAGGTAAATATGTGTTGACCTTATTACTCCTACATTTCACATACTAGGAAACCACACAATAGGTGAGTGCATCACATGTCTGGAAAGGAAAGAGAAGAGAAAGTACATTTCCTGAGCTTGTACTCATAACCTAGTTGAACCATTTCACAGTCACAGGAGGTAGGCTTATTTATTTACTTGGTACTTGGAAATAAACCCAGGAATGATTTACTATTTAGCTACATCCCCAGCCCTTTTTATTTTTAATTTTGAGACAGGGCTTACTAAGTTGCTGAAGCCAATCTTGAACTTGACCATCCTCCTGCCTCAGCCACCAGAGTCACTGGGATTACAGGTGTGCAACACTGTATCCAGCGGAGCCGGGTAGACACACACACACACACACACACACACACACACACCCGCCCCCATACACACACTCACGTACCACACCTGGGATGAGGAAACCGATGTTTAAGGAGATTGATGAACTTGCTCAAAGCCACCCTGCAAGGGCTGGATTCCCACCTTAATCCACCTGATTTAAAATTCCTTACTCATTGTACTCCAAGCAGCTCAATGCTACAGTGAACACTGAGCGCTGCAAGAAGCCCAGTGATCTGCATTGTGGAGTCACTGGAGCACTCTTCTCAAGCTGCTGGGCCCTTCAGGAAGTTTCCAGAAGGCCTGGAGTCCTGGTCCATCAGTGAAGCTTTAATATAGTACACGAGCCAGCTGCCAAAGCATCCTTCAACTTCTATTCCTTCTGAAAAGAAGGGAGGACTAAACCCATAGCTAATGATGTCTGTTCTTCTGACACTCCATGTGCACCCCTGGGATAATAAGGCTTTGCCAGCTACCTTGTTTCTCCCAACCTAACTCCTCAATCTGCTGTCCAGCTCAGCAGGCAACAGAAAGAACATCTCATCTATCTTTTGCCCCAAAATGAGTATGTGACTAAGATGCGTTTCCTCTCTGGGTACACATGCTCACATTTGAGAATCACACCAGAAATAACTTGATATATCACAAGTGTCGATTTACTCCCAGTCCCAGTGCAGGGAAATAGAGTATTTTAATTATGAACTAAAATGCCAACTTACACTACTGTCAGGTCTTAATTACCCATGTTTAAGGACAACGCAAAAAGAAAAATAAAAAACCTACTTAGTTAAAATTCATGTTAATGTAACCCAGCCCGTATTTTTACTTCCTCAGCTCACCAAGTCTTTTTACCAGAAAGGCATTTACAGACTACCAGTCCATAGATGCAACTGGGGTTTCCCTGGCAGTCACTTCTAAAGGGTTTAATTCTTCTGAGTCTTGTCATGAAACAGCTGCTATTCCCAGGTCAATAACCAAATGATTACCATCCTTCTTGGCCTGGTCCCATCCTAATCTGGCCTTGAGCTTCTGCTTCAAAAAATGAGCTTCCCCTCATTTCCTGAAGTCTCTCTCTGTGGGCCTCATGAAATGACCTCCAGTGGGCGGCGTCCCAGCCACGGAGGAAAACCTCACCCACCAAAGGAAAGAGCTTTGCCCACAGGGCCCCTGGGAGGTACCATTTTCATCTTCTATTGCACTGCACTGACATTTTTAAATTATAATGACTCCGTATCCCAAATGAGTCCTAAGAACATTCTGAATCAGCTAATTAATAAATCAATTGCTCTTCAGGATGGCATTTATCAAATTCACAACTAATATGTGTGGTGAGGTTAGAGTGGAATTCTGCAGCTGCTGTACCACTGGCTTCAGTATGACCCATTTATGTAGGAACCAATCTGTTCCAAGACCTTCCGCACACTCTGGCTATGAGCTGAGCACTTGCAAGTGCATACGGGTACTCTCTGAGCCCACGGGGGGCACGGCGTCCTCATCAGACACAGCATCTGATGGAAGAGTGGGTAGTTGCTGAAGTCTGAAGAACAGAACACCCTTCCTAATCACTCTGTGTTCCACAAGATGGTGGTAATGGAAACTTCCTTTTGGTCACACTGTTGAACTAAGATCAAAACCAGTTAGGTGCCACCATTTGGATGTTGGTGGCTTCTGGTGCCTTTACATTGTTCCTTAGCACAGGGATGACATAAAGGTTGACAATACCAAGTTGGTCATGCTTCTTTGCAAAAAGGAGACCACTGGTGAACTCTAGAATTCCTTACGACCGCGTACATTCCCTACACCTTTCAGAATCGGGGCCAACACACAGGAGTTGTGACAATCAGCGTGCACTGCTCTTCCTTGCCCACTTAGTGCCTCTTCCTTGGTCACAGACTGTCCCCTCACTGCTGTAGCCACGTTGCTCCTCCTGGGCTCCTCACATTGCTAGCTGGTGTGGGCAAAGGAGAGCAATGATGGGAAAATGGTCCAATGGTGCCATCCGTCAATAGGACAGCAAAGGTGGACTAGCTGACAAGACAGCAGAGAGACTGGGGGCCACTGTGCAGAGGCCAAAAGTCTGCCATGGATCGCATCCTTTCTGGCTTACACTATTCATCTTCTTTTTATAATCAAAATGGTTTTTCTCCTGGAGGGTTTTTTTTTTTTTTTTTGTTAAGATAATGGGCCTTGACTTTGCAGTCCAATAGTTATTCAAGCCTAATAGTTTCACAAATTACTTGGGCAGAATCTAATCTGGGGGTAGATATCAATGATAGGGTGTGTGGGGGGATCAGAAATGGCACTCTGTCCTACGGAGAGGACACACCAAAGAAGTAAGAAGATGAGTGTCAGAGAGTGGACAGTGAGTGTGTGGGGGGAATTAGACAGGGTGCTGTTTTAAATGGAGCCCACAGAGGGGGTGCACCAACAGAGAGGCCGGCCAAGGTGTGGGAGTTAAGAATGGAAACAGGCCAGGTGCAGTGGTGCAGGTCTGTAACCTCAGCAGCTTGGGAGGCTGAGGCAGGAGGATCACGAGTTCAAAGCCAGCTTCGACAACTTAGCAAGGATCTAAGCAACTCAGTAAGACCCTGTCTCTAAATAAAATATAAAATTGGGCTAGGGATGTGGCTCAGAGTTTGGGTGCCTCTGAGTTCAATCCCTGGTACTGAAAAGAAAAAAAAAAAAAGGGAAACAGAGCCATCTTTACCCAAGTTCAAGGTGTCTGAATCAGGCCAATTGGCAGAGATGTTCAGATAGAAATTGAAATTAGAAAAATTAAATAAGAAAATGATATTTGCCTGAATAAGTTAATCTCTGAACAGGTGCCAGAAAGCTTCGATGGCTGCCTTTATTCTTTCTTTCCGTGACTGTACTGAGATCTCAGAGGAGCGAGTGGTATCGGGAGTTAGACTGGCTTGAGACCAAAGCAAAGCAGGAAGCTACTTGAAATAAAATTTTACTCATCTCGATGTTTTTGGACTTGAAACAGACGCTTACCTTATCTGAACTAAAGCATTTCACAGGATGTGATTTCCTATTTTCTCTTTTGTGGTCCCATTTATAAATCTATGGTGAGCGGTTCAAAATGGTTCTGTGGGCACCACCATCTCCTTATGCCCAATATTATGATAATTCTGAAATACAAACTGAATAAATACATAGGTAGGTCAATTTCAAAATGATTTGTATTTGCTTAGCAGATTGAATCTGTGCAGTAGTAAAATTACAGTTGGTTAAGTCAATCTTGAGTCAGAGTAGGGTTTACCAGGCTAATGTTGCTCTTTAACCCCTTAGTCTAATGTGGTTTTAGGAGTGGGAGGAAATCCCCACATCTGTATCAACAGAGAATCCACAGAGTTTGAAATGCTCCAAGCAGACTTTCTCACAGTTATTTATGACAGTTTGACAGTGACAGAAAAATCTGGAATGCCTTCTCCTCAGCATTAGGATGCCTATTTATGCAAACCCGATTGATCATTCTGTGCCTTTATTTCCCTTCCTGCACATTGCCGGAAGCCTTGTCGACTAAACCAGGGATGATAACAAGCTCAAGATGCACCTTATTTTTAGTTTACTAGCCAGACTCTATCACCAAACTAAGCATTTGTGTCTGTAAGGGAAAGAGTTTAAGAAAGAAATGATCCACTAATAGTTTCAATATTATTTTATTTTTAACGATGTATGTTTAAATAGTCATCAGTTGATATGACTTTTGATAGCGAATGGAGCTTTTCTGTAGTTCCAGTCTACACAGAGCTCCGGTGAGGACTTGCTCCTGGCCTTCTGTATACTTCCAAATACCTACTGCATGGCTTTCCCAGGATGTCCTGTATTTCAGGACACCAAGGTGATCCATTTTGATATTTTGGAGGGAAATGGTGTGAGGCTTTGGGTCCAGGTCACACCGAGCTCTTTGATAAGCATGAAGGCAGGGGCAGGGGGACCCCACCTGGATAATGAAACTGGATGGATCTGTTTTTCCTCACATCATTCAGTAGGGTTTTCACAGTTCACACTTAGGATTTTCTGAATGTATGAAAAGGCAGGCCAGGGACAGGACAATGGGTGACATGCATCAGTAGCCTCACAGAGAAAGCCCCCAGTTTCCCTTCAAAATATCAAAATGAATCACCTGGATTCTCTAAATTGCAGGATATCCTGATGAAGGGAGGCAATGGGTATTTGAAGCAGAGCCGTGCAGACCAGAAACAAACATGTTTACATGGAGCTATTTTTTAAAAAGATTTAATCATTTCATAGACCAACTTGCTAATGGTATCCACTTTCTTCCTCTCTCACTCCCTCCCTTCCATGTCTAGCTTGGATTTATAATAGGGGTGGTGGTTGAACCCAGGGGCACTCCACCATTGAGCCACATCCCCAGCCCTATTTTATATTTTATTTAGAGACAGGGTCTCACTGAGTTGCTTAGGGCCTCGCTAAGTTGCTGAGGTTGGCTTTGAACCCACCATCCTCCTGCCTCAGCCTCCCAAGTGCTGGGATTACAGGTGTGCGCCACCGTGCCCGGCCCTCCCTTCCTTTTTGACCTCAATCCCTCCCACCCTCTTTCCTCCATTATTCTGATTGTATAAAATTACATCATTACAAACAACAATGGCAACAACAAAAAAAATCTGTGCCATCCTGTTCTTCTGGGTCAACATGACTAGGTAAGCCCAGGTAAGTGTGAAGGTGCAGAGCGTGGGGGGACGCACAAGCCCACTCTCTGATACGATCTACTGAGCAAATCATAAAAATATTTTTCACGGGGTCCTGCAAGAGTTGTAAGAAATTACAGTGCTTATTTTACAAGTGTTTCCATGTACTACTTGATACCGCATCTCTCCCGCAAGGACTTCTAACAGCTCAAGTCATGGGGAGGGATCAGATAAACCGAGCACTGATTCTGGGCCTGTGCACAAAGCCTTTTAAATATGATTTAGGGAGTTGGAAACTGATTAAGAAGCTAAGTGCAGTGGCCAGCGCTAGGCAGCTGATTGCACTGATGAACAGGCGCAATTAAGCACAGGAGGAAGAATCTTCAAAACTCCTGTCCAGCCATGCACGACAGGCTGATCACCAAACTCAGGCAATGAAAGAAAACACACTTCGCCTGATTGTTGTGACAACAGACTGCACCGCTGCTTCTATTGTTGTGAAGCGCTCCCTTGGAAAGGAAAGCTAATTTGGAGGAATGAATGACTGAGTGGAGCACCCAGGTCACAAAGCACAGGGCCCTCTGAAACCAGAAATCAGGACTCGGGAAAGAAACAGAATTGGGGGTATTTTGTTTGCTTGTTTGTTTGTTTGTATGTTTGATCTGGGTAGGGGAGGATTTTAGGACTCACCAATCTCATCTGTTTGATCTATTTTTCTCTTAAGCATGTGTGCTTAGTAAATTATATATTGTAAGCGACCCTGGGGTGCAATCACATCTCTTTTAATACACTCTTCCATTCTGACAAGGAGCTTCAGTGGATTGGAATAATCCTCTTCAATTGACAAAAGAAGCCCCCAATTTCGAAGTTTTTAAACCATTAGTGGCTGATCAGTTGCAACAAATACGCTGCCACTGCTGCTGCTGCACCTAATGATTGAATTTTAAATATTCATGATGGATGGCTGTCTGTATGTGCACAGAAATGACAGCATCCAGGGCTGCTTCTCACCAGGGCACCGTTAAAGCTGAGACAGAAGCTGCATATGTCAGATATTTTCTGGTTAAATATTCCAGCCATTAAAAAAATTATTCTATCATATAGATCCAGCAGCATGAGTGTGTGAGATAGAGCATCCACCAATACAAGAAGGTGCCAATCGGCAGAATCCATTCCTCCAAAAAAAAGATCAGGAAAAAAAAAAAAAAAAAACAGAACAAAAAACCATTTAGCACACCACCAATTCCGACACCGGTTATTTCTGGACGTTGTGACTTTCAGTGATTTACATTTTATTTTTATTTTGCCTATCTGTATGTTTTTTAAAATTTCCTACAATAAACAATCTTCCATTTTCTTTGTAATAAGATGAAAGTTCATTTAAAAAAAAATCCCAAGCTAAGCAAAATTATGTCACAAGAAAATTTTGACCAATTAAAAATTCTTATTTGAGAAATACGCACTTATGTTTCATATAAATTAACACAAAAGAATAAGTTTCATCTAAGTTTTAGCTCTGAAATATGTGGGAAATCAGGTTTGTTTTTCTTCTCAGATGAGAAAAAGCAATCAATTTGGGGGAGAAATTCAACACAGAGGACACAGTCAGAAAAGGGACCTATTTTATGCTATGAAATTATGAAAAATGTATTCTTTGGCCATTATTTGTGGCTCAGCTTACAAACTGAGACTAATTAATCGAAATGAAAAATACCCCCCGATCTACCAGCTTGCACAAGCGTCTAGATCTTCTCTTTTCACTGCTGTTCAGCGATCCCTAAGGTTCTTCCTGACACACATATTAAACACGGTCAAATCTTTCTGTTTCTTGCATTGTAGGTTCACACTGTCTTCTTTCAAATGGCTCCATGCTGACTAGCCTGATCACAAGGAAAGGGAAAACAAGAAACCTAGTTCTTCCAGAGAGCAAAACCAGGCATACTTGAATTGCTCTATATGTGTGAACCCAAATTTAGGCTTGTTATTCTGTAATAGGATTCTATGAGTTCTAGAGACCAGAGATTAAGTAGTTAAAAGGAAAACTGTATTAAGTGCTTGTCTATGATTGGTCCCCAGGAATTTCCTGTAGAAAGGATTAGAGCAAGAACATCGAAAGGAGGGTCTGCATCTACAAGAAACACCAGGGAAAAATAAAGCAAGCTAAGACTGCGGAGCTGAGAAAGAAGCTGAATGGGGCATCTGGGTGGCTCTTGTGGCTTGAGAGGTTGGCTCAGAAGTTTGTTCGGTGGGGATGGGCACAATGGAGGCAAAGGACTCTCGTCAGGAAAGAGTATTTTGAATTCTGAGTCTGGAAATGACTTGCATTGTAACAATACTGCACCTGGTGGCGACTGAACCCTGAAGTACACACTAGTTATACACAAATGAGATCCATGGTAACAACTGAGGAGACTTTGTCATGTGTGCTCTGTCCCATCAAAATATCCCTTTATGGTTCATTTGTGGTTCACTGTGTTTCCTTGAAGTGTTACATAAAATTCTGAAGGGCCGTGTTTCTGTAATGGTTAGCACTTTCAATAATAATTTAGCCCATTTACAGAAGTTATGGAGAAAACTTTCTGGTGAGAAAACACGGCTTGGTCTGGTAACGGGTAACAGAATGGACGTGAGGAACTTCATGGTATCTGAAATGTTTCACGGCTTATATTAAATTTATAGACAAACAGTATTGGGATTATCAACCATCTTTTTGGTTTCCTTAAAATTCTTACTTGCCTGACATCTGATTTTATTTGGATTCCGTGTATTGCCCCCCTCCCTCACATCAGAATTTAAAAAAAATATTTTTTGAAATCAAAGGTTCTATATGATTCTTGTAAAAGAGATATAAATATGTAAGCAATGTCAAAAATTTTTTAAAAATAATTTCAAGTTATTGTTACTGTCTTAGCACTCTCTGTTCATTCAAATGATATCATTGAACAAAATTATGGTGACCATCTAGCACTGATCCAAACTCCACCTAATATATTTTCTTTGCTCCTAAAGGACAGTTTAGAGAAGAATTTTTTTTTTTTTTTTTTGTACTGGGGATTGAACTCAGGGGTGCTTAACCACTGAGCCACATCCCTAGGCCTACTCCCCGCACCCCCCACCTTTTTATATATATATTTTATTTAGAGACAGGGTCTTGCTGAGTTGCTTAGGGCCTAAGTTGCTGAAGTTGGCTTTGAACTTGTGGTCTTCCTGCCTCAAGCTCCCAAGCGCAGGTGAGAGTAGAATTTTTGTTGTACATTTAGACTCATGTTATGACAGAAAGAGGACTATTTCGAGGCTAGAGTTGTGACTCAGTGGTAGAGGGCTTGCCTGGAATGTGTGAGGCCCTGGGTTTGATTCTTAGCACTACATATAAATAAGATCCATTAACAACTAAAAAATATATTTAAAAAAAAAGAAAGAAAGAGGACTATTTGCTACATGAAGAGAAACACTCTACCCAAGAGTGGAATACGACTGACCCAGGAATAATTGACATTCTAAGAATCCTTTTTTCAGAAAGGTGAGAAATTATGGTGATTTTACATCATTATTATTAATTTGGAGTTTTAACGTTTGTTTCTTTGGTTACTTAGGTTCCAGTACTTTCTATCAGCATATTCTTCTTTCAAACTTTATCCCTCTGGGTGCCTTCTCTCTGAAGGTACCAATGGCTCTATCATTTTGTAGACTCCCCACTAACACTCTTAGAACTGGTTAGAACCTGGATCTGAAGGCCAGCTTTTCTCAGATACAGTGTGACAATCCACCGTCTCCTGGGTGCTGTTTATCTATGGTGTGCTATGGGCTTGCATTGCCTGTAGGACATCACAGATTTGACATGACACCCAGACTACTTTCTTCTGGCCTTTGTGAGACTCTTCAAAGGAACACCAACTTCCTTTGGCTCTGAAAATTCACTTTATGTTTCTGGTGCCCAAGGCTGTAAACCCTGGAGCTTCGAGAAAAATATGGAAGAAAAGGAACAGAAACAGCGAGCTACCAAATTGTATCAGAACATAGAAGGTCTTCAAGCCCATTCTCTTCTCAAATACTGACAACCAACATGAAGTTCATTATTTCCATTTCCCAAAGAGTCCATGTTCACACTTGGCAATGTGGGGCCAATATAAGAACAAGTGAGACAGAATGCTGGGTGCACAAGCTCAGGCATTTAAGCAGAAATTTGTAACTGACTTCAGGACTCTTCCTGAGATGGGAAAATGTAGTATGCTTGTAGACTAAGAGCACTGCAGCTTGTAGGTAGATGTTCTCACCTTAAAATAATGGCCACTGTGAGTAACTGATTATTCATGGAGGGCAAAAGGACATTCCAGTATGAAACTGACTTCAGTGATCTCTGAGTTCATGGCTGAGTGGTCACTGATAGGAAATTGGAAGTAAAAGGTGCCCTTCTGTGGTAGTCGGCTTTTCACTACTGTAACAAACACCTGAGATAATCAACTTATAAAGAGGAAAGGTGTGTTTTGGCTCATGATTCTGGAGGTTTCAGTTCCTGGTCTCTTGACCCTGTTACTTTGGGTTTCATAGCACATCATGGTGGCAGAGCAGATTGCTCTGATCATGGCCAGGAAGCAAAAAAGCATGAGGAGGGGACAAGTGTCCCACTTTTTCCCTTCAAGGGCACATCCCTGATGACCTAATGACCTCCCATCAGGTTTCACCTCTTATAGGTTCCACCACCTCCCAACAGTGCCAGGCTGGGCACCAAGCCTTTAACACATGGACCTTTGGTGACATGTAAGATCCAAACTAGAGCACCCTCTAAGTCTGTAGAGTTTGTCTTCCAAGCAAACCAAGGACTTCTAAGACTCCTGAGTGCCCTGTGGCTTGCTGCTAATTTCAATTTGAGTTGCACTGGTGACATAGCGATCTCTACCCTGGTCCTAAAAGCTGAGTCACAGGTTGGACAAGCCACACAGGATAACAGATTCATAGAGGGACCACTGCAGGAATCAGGACCAAAGGGAGTACACATTTTGGAATTGTTGAAAACATTTTGGAACATTCATTCTATATTTCTATCATTTCATTGAGTATATCTTCACTGCAGTAAAATGAAAACTTAGCAAGGCCCAGGTCCTTATAACCTCTCTCCAAATCAACTTATACCTGGGTCATGTTCACAGAATAAAATGTAAAAGATACAGGAAGCATCACAGGTCCAACGAAGTGTGAAACCTGTCATCAATAGCATATTTTTATTCTCAGCCATCACCAAGATTCAGAGGACTAGGTATTTTTAGTTTTATGGTACTTATCTTATTTCTGGACTGTTAGTAATCCATTCCAGGAACTTCACATTTGCCAAAGTAAAGCATTCTGGTTAATTATCTCTCTTCCTCCCAGACTCAGCTACGGTGAATGGGAAGAGCATGCTGGGTTTATCTCCGAGTTCAGCCCACGATGGGCTGGAAGTCTCGGGAAAACCTTGCACCTCCTATGGTGGGCCTCAGTTTTTATTTTCTTATTTACAAGAAGCGAGGTATGTGAAAATGACCTGTAGATGGAACTTAGAGCATATGAGTTATTACTGTCCTCTTGAGTTATGTATGAAAAGTCAATGACACACAGAACTAAGTGACCAGAACCTCAGAGCAGTTCCATTCCAGAGCAGGTCTCGTCAGACTGGTACCTCCATGATCCAGGGACCAGCGTGTCTTCTCATTTCTGCTTATATGTGACATAAGATTAAGGAAAGGCTTTTAATCAGCATCTAAAGTTTCATCATGTTCAAATGACATTCTCAAAAAAGCTGCTCCTGTTCTCATGATATAGGTTTCCTTGAAAATGGTAAAAATGGAACTCATTACCCAACCTTGTTGAAGCTGCTTGTGTGTTCCAGAGGCAGAACAGATAATCTTGTTGTCCTCAAATAAACAAGGTGAAAGTAGAGCAGGCGGGGTCTGCAGGTTGGGGTGGGATGGGGAGGAAACTGGAACAATGCTTTGAGGATATGGAGAAGGCCTGGAGGTCCCTAGGAGGCAGTTTTGGAGGCTGGATCATAAGACCATCAGAGACTCTTGGGTAGGCAAATGACCTCTGGTCATGCTTTTGCTTTATCTCTCAGAGAAACCGAGGAGAGTAGCAAAGCTCATGACACCAGGCAGAAGATCAGAGGATGTTAAAGGGGGAAGGAACTAGAACGTCCCTCCTAGGTTGTGTGGGAATTAAGGCCCATGTCTACAGAGCTTCAGCTCAGTGTCTGGCATAGAGTACTATGGTGTTCAAGAAATACCAGTGGCTTTGCTACTAATGCAGCTTCCTCAGTTTCCAGTGAAAAACTGAAAGTCACAGAAGTATAGAGTCTTGCTCAAATCCATAAGGCTCAAAATAATGGCAAAATACCAACTATAAACCCATTTAGCCGAAAATACAATGGATCCCCCCAACTCTATGCTAATTCTGATGCACAGTGTGTCCCAGGGCGCACTGAGTGGGCTGGGTGTGCTGTCAGGGACTCTAGGTCTACAGAATCAATGACAGAGCAAGGCACAGAACCAGCTCCTCACATTCCGTGTCACATGGGAGAACATTTTCAGGGACAACCCCAAGCTGTAGACAATCTGCCGGCTCAGGAGTGGCAACAGCAGAGAGCATCAATAACCACAGTCCCCAGCTAGGAGATTCCTGTCCCGAGGGCAATCCCACTCCACACTCAGGATCACCAAAGAGCTGCATGCTGTGGGCACAGTGAGGCCTACTATTTGTGGGACAGCACGCTGCTGGGTGTTTGGGCCACCTTGGGTTTGGGAGAGTCTCTCTCCAGCAGCATGGTAGCTGTCAGACACATTCTACTAGAAGAGGTGGGCTGTCTTAGATAACTCCTAGGAGTCTCAGTCTCTGAAGACTCATTGTGATCATTCTCAAGCCCCACACACAGCACCCCTCTATTTCCTAAGCCTTCCGTGTGCTCTCACCCAGGAGAAGGGAGTATCAAACTCCTTCTATCACTGGCTTGTTCAACAGTCAATTCTCAATCAATGGATCTGAGCCCGGGGGTGGCTTTGCATCTTGACTCTGTCTCTTACCACTAGAGACGGGCATGTCTAGAGGTCTGAGGTTTCCAGAAGAGTCACCAGAGGACGAATGGGGTGTAGCTGGAGCAGGTGTTATATATTAAGCAATCCCAGCCTCCTCCTATTTGAATATGAACTTCATCCTATGCTACACACTGTGGGTGATAAATCTCAGGGTCTGACATTTCTGGAGGTCTGAGGGAATGAAGCTGCTGCAAGATAAAGAGCATTTCAGGCAAAGAGATGAAACAACGTCAGAATAAAAAGTTTACCAATGTATATATTAGAGAAAAGAAATTTATCCAAGTAAATGGCTTCAGGGATATGTTACAGTTAAAGCAATTTTAAAAAGACCTTTCTCTATACTTCTCCCTGTTTTCCAACACATATGGTAGCTCCATCATCCTAGGGGCACATTGACATGCACTGCAGACAGTTCTTTGCTTCATGTTTCCAAAAGATTTCAGTCTTTCAGGTTTAAAAAATCACTAGGGAATTTATAAGGACTGGAAAATACTCCAAAAAGCAGGTCTGAGAGCCCTAAACCCTTACACTGGTCTGGCTGCCTTTACTTTTTAAAGTGTTTTTATATATATTATCTCATCTTTATCAGGCATCCAAGGTTTCCTATCGTTTGGAGAGAAGGAAACTAGTTCAGGTCTGTGGAGATGGCATAACAAACTGCTGCTTTCTTAATTTTAATTTTCATATGGCAACAAAAAATTTTATGAGTCCACAGGAAAGCAAAATAAACTCATTATGAGAAAACCACTGTAGGCTTCCTTAGGAACATTCCTCATAAAAGTTGTTGTATTCCAAATGTAGGCTCTGGAAAACCATGAGCCACCCTCTAAGACTGTTTAGATCTCACTCCTTCTGGGCAGTAAGACAACGATAACTTTGATCATTTCTCAAGTGATCTTCAAATGGAGGCAGAAAAGAAGAGTCAGGAGAGGGATTCTCCTGCTGGAAAAAAGAGTAACTATGAGGACCTGCAATGTCAGGGACCTGGACGGACACAAGCAGCCACTGACCCTAACCTCTCCTCCAGCTCTGAGCAGTTCTTTGGGTGGGGAGATTCTGGAAAGGCAGAATAAACAGGCAATGCTGAGTTGGTTGCCAGTCATCAGAATACAAATGAACAGCTTCATCTTGATATGTTATACCCAGGCAGTTACAGGTTGAAATGAAGCCTCTTGCCCAAATTCTAGGAAGCTGTGGAATGGTGGAGCCCATATAAGCTATGAGAAACTTGAGCCTTTAGGAAAATCTGCATCTTTTACCTCTAATGTCTGAAGAGTTACCAGAAGTTCCACCCACCAAAAGAAAGCAAATCAACCATCATAATCTTTGTTATTATTGAAGAATATAATTTGTAACTCTTAGGAGCCAGCAACTAATAAACCATATCTGAAAGCTATCTTGTAACATTAACAGATGCTTAAGGCAACAATAAGTCTAAACACACAAAGCAGAGGCAAAACTGGGTATGAGTTTTGATGTGGTTCTGAATTTTAAATTCTAGTGGGGGTGAGGCGGTGGTGTGGGGAAGAAGGACAACCCAAGAAAAAAACAAGAACACAAAAAGAAGATAATTAATTAGCATAGGCATAATGAAGTTTCCTGATTTTAAATAATAAATGGAACCCAAAGCAAATAGGATGCACAAATATCAGTGACATTAAACACTGGAAAGAAAGAGGAGTGGGCAGTCAGCTTAACCTCTGTGACTGGTTTGCTGCTGGCTCAGGCAGGAAGAGGTTTAAAAGAGATTAAGAAAGATAAACAAGAAGCAGTCTGGTGAGCCAGGGTTTCTTGGCTGCGTGCGTGTAGCCAAGCGGAAGGTCTGTTTTTCAGCGAGTGTGCTCACATGTGTGAACAAAGCCGGGAGGCAGGCAAGCTTGCTCTGGAAAATGGTGGAGGTCTCTCCACCTGACTCCCAGGGAACCTAAAGAAGAAACTTTCCTCACCAGGTTCTGATGGGGTGTTTTTGGATTTTCTTCATTGGCATAGAGTAAATAAACTCATTGATAATACGTTCTCTTGCTGTTGTTGTCTTGATCAAAGGGCCCTGTTTGTTCTTAGAATTCCAGAGATTGGACATTAAAGGTCGCATGTCCACTCTTCGATTCATTAGGTGGCCATTTGGCCTCTAGTGACAAGGACCTCATTTCCTCCTGAAGAGGCTGTCACCATCCTTGAGCAGTTCTGAATATTAGCAAATTCTTCCAGGGATTGAGCTAAAATTTGTCTTTCTGAAATCTCCACCTTTGGCCCCTGGGTGGAAAATAAATCTAAACCATCTACAATATGAGAACCTTTCAAATATTAGAAAATGCTATTATGTACCACCTGAGTCTTCTCTACTTCAGGCAAAATACTCAATTCTTTTAACCTTTCATCATACGATTTTAAGTTTTCCCACCACCGCAGCTACTTTCCTCTGGACTCAATCCAATTTCTCTCTCTCTAAAATGTGGTATTTACTGGACATGCGTTACCTAATGTGGTCTGACAAGAACCAGTCACAGCAGACCACCTCCGCCTCTGAATTACCATGCATTTCCATCGGCAGTAGCAGACTCGAAGCAGCCCTTGCTACATTTACTGAGCATCTACAACGTGTGAGCACTTCGATGCACAGATTTTAATGCTGAGAACAGTCCTGTGATAAGCACTACCATTATTTCCACTTTACACCAAAGACAGAGAGAGGTTAAGTGTCTTATCTAAAGCCACACAGTAACTGGTGAACTTCACATTGATTCCCAGTACACTTCATTTTCATAGATTCTGTGCACTATTCCAGATTGTGAAGATCTTTTTACATCTGCATTCATTCCTTCAATGTACTGTATTCATAATTCCTCTCAGCCCCCTGTCACGGCCAACTTGATGAATATCCCCTTATAACTTAATACATGAAATTCATACAAATTTTTACCAGGATATTACTATGGCTGGGTGATGCTTCTTGGTGTTCTCTCTCTCTCTCCCTCTCTCTCTCTCTGTACTACCAATGGAAATTATTACATTTAGTCAAATTATGAGACTTCAATTTAAAAATGAATTCATTGTTAGTTCACTGAATGCTGAGACCCCGTCACATGCTTCCTTGCATCCCACACAGCCAGCAAACGCGCAATAAAAATCACTGAAAGAAGTACTGTGTGAGAAGCAGGAAGCCCTGGGGAGGGCACCAGAGTCTGGCGCAGGCCCTGCCTGCAGAGCTAGGGCAGCATGCAGTTTCTCCACCCAGCCTTTCTATGCTGGCAGATGTCATTCTACCCTTTCTGTGTGACAGTGACACTGTGAACATAACCACGACATGATGCCTTCCAGACTGCAGACTTAGCTGGGCACTGAGAAATCTGGAACATGAGCCACATTTAAGACTGAACAAATCATGACTGCATTAGAAGCCGTCTATAATGAAAGGCTTCAGGATGAGAGGTGTCACACACAGGACTGGCGTCTAGAAACCAGAGTAAAAACCAGGAGAAGGTGGGTGTGGTCCTCACCTCCTAGGACCCCATCTGGGCCGTGCATGACCACACTTTCTCCTAAAACATTATCAAACCACACCATGGAAGGGCAGCCCAGTCCACAGGCCCGGTTCCAGAGCATCCCAGGATGCTGGTGGGTCAGTTCCTGTCCCCAGGAAAGCACCTCAGATTTTACCCTGAGAAATCTACCCGACACCAGCTTTCCCGGGAGTCCTCCTGTGTGTTATATAAATACCTCCAAGTCCGTTGGAGGAAGGAACACGCAGAACAACGCCACTGAGCCCAGGAGCCATGGGAATTGATTTATAGTCCTGCTCCCGTTTAATAGTCACAATGAATTTATGAGACTGTATTGGAATTATTCCCTAATTACCGACGGGTAAACCGAAGTGGAGAGGGTCACTGCCTCGCTGCGATGAACCCCGAGCCCAAGTCCAGCCCGTGCTGCTGCACGTGGATCCTCCTACACCCGGTGCAAGTATGTGTGGGTCTTCCCGGGATGGACGCAACGCTGTTAGGCAGATGGGGACACTACGGGGGAAGGGAGTGGGCCTCTGGGGAAGAGCCTGGGGACCACCCCTGGAGGCGGGAGCCAGGATGGTGGCAGGGCGGCTGCTATGGTCAGGTCAAGGGCACTCCGAAGGCCGTCGGGCAGGTCTGGGGTCCTCGGCGTGGCCCATGCCTGCTCTGGTCTAGAAGAGGGAAACTCAAGTATTTTCAGAAGGATGTTCATCCAGCAGCGGAAATCTCAAAACCTGCGGAATCGCCCGCCACTTTAGGGCCACACAAGTCGAGGGAGCAGGCCTGGGCAGGTCCAGTTCTCACCAGGAGCTGGGCCACCACGTGCCTGGGGGAGTAGGGCCTTGAGGTCCTGGGCATCCCAACTGCTCACTTCCAGAACACGTTCTTCTGCAGTTTCATGGTTCTTAGAAAAACATTGGGGAGAGGGGTTTCTCTGGCTACATTCCAGAATGTTCCGAAAAAGGAACTTCCTATGCTGTAGAGCTCATGGAAATAAGCTGCGTATAAGTCTGCCAACACCAATGTCCTTTTAATCTTTCTTGCCCTGTCAAGCCAACATTTATTCTTCCACAGAATGCCAAAAATTATGATAGAACCTCTTCATTTATACTTAGGTGGAACCTGAGGGGAGCAGGCTTATTATCCACTGCAGCCACTGTCCCATGCCCCCCTGGTCAGGAACTGAGTCAGTTAGAACTTCACCAGTCTTCTGAGCTCTGGCTCCAACCTGGCTATGCGCACAGACGACACGCACAGGTCGTCAATCCTTTTAAATCTGTTTGCATATGTACACCTACCTATACCTACATCTACATATGACATGCATATCATAGTGTAAAACTGCCTGAAATAAGACTTTCATAAGCCCCTTTTCCTTGGTGGAGCTAAAATCACCTTGTACTCTGGTTATCATTTTCTACCTGGATTTTGGACGTCTCTGTGCATTGCCTGATGGACACCTTCAGACCTTGGGATGTCACTACTGCCTAGCTGCCTTGTCTCCCCAGATAATTTCTTTCTCACTTCCTCACTGCTTTGTGTATGCCTAGTCCATTGGGTTCTCCAGACATGTGCTGGTGAGGGTGGACACACCTCTTCAGTGTCTCAATATTTACATCCCGAGCACAATGCCTAGCAAGGAGGAGGGGCTCTGTAGTAAACGAACCAATGAGCAAGTGAACAGTAGGTCAGTGACTACCTGTAGATGAAGAGGAAAGGATACTGGTCTATACTAGGACCCTGGGGACCTAAATCTTCACACCAACATTGGGTGGAAAAGCATGGGGTTTGGAGCAGTAAAGACCTGGCAGGTGACACCTTGCACAGACCTGGCAGATGGCAGGCAGGGAAGCAGAGTCCCAGAGATCTAGGCTACTATGTAGCTCAATCACTATGTTGCTATAACATGTTCGGGGGCAAAGGGGGCCGTGTGAGGTGGGGTTCTCACGGAATATTCCACTCCTCACCTGCTACGTTGATTGTGAATAAAGCTAAAGTGGACAGACAGACTTTCGGGACAATAATAATGCAAAGTTGTGTCTTGATTTTTGGCTACAAAGCTTTACTTGTTACTCAGGCTCTTCCCTGTTACATCACTCAAATATTTTGTTTCTAAAACAAAGAACTTGTGAAACTGAGACAATTATAATGTTGAGATATCATTAGAGTTGTCTTCAATTCTACAAAGTATGTTTGGGCAATAGTGAAATTGTCTTTTCCTCTTTAATTCTGCAATACTGTGTCTTCAAATATAGCAACTATCCTTTTCCTGTTTCGCTAAAGGTTCAATGAACTACCTCAGTATTACTTTTTTAAAAAGTTCTCTTTTTTTTTTCCTCCTTGGAGAATTGAAATTAACCTCCAGTTTGGTTCTCCTCCACGGGATACAATCAGGTAGAATGGTTTCTTTTGAAGGGGTCAAGGGCCAGCTTCCAGCAGGAAGAGGGGGAGGTGCCAGACCAAGATGGAGTCAGATGACCTTGGGAGAAATCATTTCCCATCCCTGATTTTAGCTCCCAAACCATCATTCTTTTGCCTTTCATATCCCTTGTCACTGAATTACAGAGCCCTTTGGCCTCTGAAAAAGCAGCTCCCCCCCCCCATTCTTTAACTAAAAACAATAATAAATTAAGAGGCCTTATGTGTGTAGGGCTGGTCCAGGTTCTAGCCTTCACCCGTCTTTTCATCAGCCTCTCTTTCTGCCTGTTTCACTCTTTCCACTTATCTTGTTGCTCCCCCAAATGAACTGAATTGTCTTAATGCGTCTTAATGAATCTCCTTTTTCTCTTCAGCTATGCTCTTGGACACAGGCATTGAGGGACCCGGGGCTTTAGGCTCTGATTGGATCCTCCTCTGGCCACACCCCTCCCTACCAAGGCCAGAAGTCTGCAAGGTCAAGATGAAAGACTGTGTCCCCACTTCCAGACCACTCTGTAGATGCTGGGACCTCCCAGATTGCCTGAGTGGAGGATCACGAGTCTGCATCCCCAGCTTGTCCTCTAGAAGATAGGCAGATAGCCGTGTGCACTTGTAGGCCCAAAAAAGGGGCCATGGGGAGAGCAGATAGACTGTGGAGGCATGGGCAAGAGGGTCCCACAAGTTGGGGATGCCTCTGTGGCACAGTCAGAGCCAGGGATAGAGAGATAGTCGGGTAGTCCAGGGAACTCAGGCGGCAGAACCCCCAGGAGGCCAGGATTCTACATTACAAGCTCTTGCTGTAAGATGTATACTTCCACCGTCAGCCAATGGAACATACTTTGCCTAATAGCTTTTTAGCTCGTATAATGATTATGTGAGGCATAAGAGATGCAGGACTCCATTTGTTCTCTCGCCTAGGCCCTCATCAGAATTAGGGACAGGACTGTCTCTTCCCACCTGACCATTTCAGCAGTGTAGACTGAACCAAGTTTGGAGTTCATTGTGGTTGAGGTCCCTTCCGATTAACCGGGCCTTCTTCATCCCATCCCTCTCGTTCTTCACATTCAGACACTGACAAGGCCTGCTGGCTAATTTGTAAACAAGGAAGAGAAGCTGCTGTGTGTCCCCAAGAGAGGTCTTTACGCAGCTGGGGTGCTCCCGGGTCAGACCCTGCCCAGTACGGGATCCATCTGCAGCAGTAACCACAGACAGACAAGTGACCTCTTTTTTTCCCCTTATTGATTTTCTCTCCTCCTCACTGCATTCTTTCACCCCTCTTTTCTGAAGTGTGTTTCAGACAGAGAGAGAGGCTGTGATGGAAGTCGGCCAAGCAAAGACGAGGGGTGGGGGAGCAGTCGGCAATTCCAGTTTGACGCTAATGATTTGTGTACAATTCAAGGTCAGAGAATGATATGTGCGGCTTGTGCACCCACCCACACAAGCATACACAATTTAGTACTTGATTATATCAGCATATAGCACTAATACATCTCACACTGTCGCCTTCACTCGCCTCTCCAATTAGAAAGAAACGCGCGGGGCAGGGACCACATGTTAGCTCCTTTTGTCTCCCACAACACCCACCACCTTATTAGGCACGTAATAGGCATTTGATAAATATGTTTTGCTAAAAGAGGCTGCCTCTGTTAATGAAATAAATGTGTTCTTGAGATGTTCTGAATAAAGTGGGTTTCTGTAAGTGGAATCTGATTTTAATGACACTGGGAAAGTTGCAACAGGAAGACTCCGAGAAATCCTTTTACAAAGCCAATAATTACCCCATGTGGATTGTCAGATATTGGACCTAAACCGGGGTGTCTATAAATCCCATGCGACAGGATCCACGTTTGTTGTGGGAATGTGTGCTTTTCCGGTGATTTTCGTTAAAACTTGCATTGTATTCTCAAAGGGATGTGTTACTTAAAAAAGAGAAAAAAATGAAAAACTCATGGGTTAGCAGGTGGCCCGGAAGTGAGTCTAAGGTTCTAGGAAAATAATCCACCAACTTTGGTAAGGAGAAAATAATGAATGAAGCTACACCCAACACTTGACATTTTCCATGCTTAAGGTTCCCTCCCAGGTAGCCATTATCATCTCCATGAAACAGTGGGGAGACTCACCCCAGGTACTTGGTTATCGAACATCAAATGTGGGATTTGAGTCAGGGATGGTTGCTTCCAAATTTAGAAGCTTTTCAGTAAAACGGTTGCTGCATGTCCTGCCTAAAATGATAATGATGATAATTTTGAATAAATAACTTGAGTATATTACTATATGTTTCACAAATGTGAAAACTGAAGTTAAGAAATATCTGTTAGGGGGCTGGGGTTGTGGCTCAGTGGTAGAGTACTTGCTTGACCCGTGTGACGATCTGGGTTCAAACCTCAGCACCTCATATAAATAAATTAATTAATAAAGGTCCATTGACAACTAAAAATAAATATATATATATACATATATAAAAGAAATATGTATTTTGAAAAAAGCTGAAATATATATATGAGCAGCCAGGGATGTAGCTCAGCAGTAGATCATTTGCCTAGCATGTGCAAAGCCCTGGGTTCTATCCCCAGCACAGGGAATTTAGAAAAAGGAAAAGGGAAAGAAATACACATGAAATTCAAATATAGAGGATAACTTGGTAAAGACCTATAGCTGGTAATGAAGGGGACATGTCCAACTGAGTTCTATCCACTTGCAGAGCCCAGAGCTCCTCTCTACCTTTCCCATGTCCTCAGGGAGATGCCTGCCTTCCCTGTGATGGATACAAAAATCATTGGGCTGGATCCTGATTTCAATATATGATCATTATTTTTCTGGAATTGAATTCTTTTCCTTCACATTTCTCTAGTGATAAGTCCAATCTTTCAAGCATTTGTAAAGCACTTATTTTGTACCTATGGTTGTTACTGTGGGAACACACACATACTTTTTAGCCAAAATTTCAGGTGCTGTTTCTGACTCTCAAATTATACTTCAGGGTTGTTTAGGATCTGTGGTGAGGTGATTGTGCACTCAACTGTGCAAGTCACATACGTAACCCCCTGTTCAGTCCTTAAGGCACACTACCCACAGATTTAGCTGGCACTCAGAGACAATACCGTTGACACTGAATATATATGGAAGGTTGGCCACACGATCATTTGAGATTCATTTGACATTATGAATTCATTCCATTTAGCTACTCAGCTTGATATCAGGAGAGTAAATTAATATGTGAAAGTGCTGTTAGCTCTTTGAAAGAAAATAATGTTGAAATTCAGGTTTAGTATGCAACCCTCCAGAGGCAGTTTTGCACAGAAGGGAAGGAAAGTGTGGATTCTGAATTCATAGGACTCTGAGTTCAAATTTCCACTCTGCCATTTAACAGGTTCTATGCCCTTAGGAAAAACATTGGCTGGTTTTTCTAAGCCTCAGTCTTTCCACATGCAAATGGAGATAAAAAATATCTTTATGACAAGCGTTGAGAACAGTAAATGAGGAAATATGTGCAGACTATGCAGAATAATGCTTGAGACTGTATATTCACTGAAAAAGCAGCAAAATTTTGTTTGTGTAACTTCATTTAAAGAAATAGGATGTGCAAAAGTAATGATTGGTAAAACTTCTAAAAATTTAAACAGGATAAAGGATACAAATCCTCCTTCTCCATGAGTGACAGTGCTGGGTTTGAAAAGAAACTCAATCCTTACAATAAAATCTCACAGGGAAAGAATTCTAAAATAAGTCTTTTCCTGTGCATAGGTTTATCTAAATTTCCTTCCCAATTTTATTTATTACTGTTGACACTTTATTGCTTAAAATAATCTTGTGTGATCCAGAGGGAGCCACAGGAATGGGTGGGACACTCTGAACGGTCTTTCTTACATGTCAACATTAGCCTGAATTATTTCAATCCAGGTCTGCGTGGGAAGCATGACCCAGGGAAGACAGATTGAAAAGCTTGACTGGTATGTTCCAATTATTGCCGCTATAGTCATTTAGTATATGTAAGGCAAAATTCTTTTAAAATCCTAATTTTCAGAAAAGAAGAGGTGAGTGTTGGCAGCATAGTGTCCATGATATTGGGGATCTTGACCCTTCTTTCCTAACTGACAAGCAAGTCCACTAGATTCACTGAGTGGAATATCTATGTTTCAAGGACCTGGGGACATCAGCTTCCTAAAAGCAATACGATTTTGTTTTCCATATGAAGTATCCTTCACTGAAAGTGACAAGGAGGTTGCTGCAGACAAGAATTCTTCATCTGGAGATAAAGACTCAGGAAGCTGGATAAGAGGAGCATAGTAACATCTGTGTTCTTGCCGATAGGATACTGGAAAGTACGGATTCTCAGACATTTTCAGATCACTTCCCCATGATCCAAAGGCGTACAGACCAGAAATACATCGGAACCCATTTGCATGACCAAGAAAATGCCCCTCCATTCCAACAAAAAACACAAAGTATTCATTTAAAAAAAATTTATCTGAGAGATGGAATGGAGAGAAAATTGCTTTACCACCTATTGCACTCTAGAAGATTTAAAGTGGTCCAGAAGCAAAGAGGCTGCTGTCTTGGCGAGGAAAGAAAAGAGTAGAAAAAACAAGACCAAAATGTGTCCCGTGATCTTCCGGTGACTCTGCTGCCATTTTCTTCTGTGAGTTTCAACGTGGAACACAAACCTTGTCTTACCAGCCCAGGTTTGGGTTCAAGTACTCTTTGCTTTGGTTCCTAAATGGTGTGCTTACTGATGACCTTGAACAGACTGTTTAACTTTATTTAGATCTCTAAGATTATTTGAAGCTGACATGAAACCATTCATGCCAAGTATGTGAATGATCTGTGCTTAGCACAGATCTTGGCACACAAAGCATTCCACAGGTGGTGGGTATCAATACATGTACCTCACTTTGGACCAGTTTATCAACCTTGGAATACCAGCATTTTGAGCTAGATACTTCTTTATGTAGAGGTTGTCCCTGTGCATTGTAGGATATTTGGTAATATCTCTGGTCTCTACCCCTCAAGGCTAGCAACCTCAATCTCCCTTTCCATCAGCCTCAAAACCAAAAATACATCTAGATGTTGCCAAATGTCTACTACAGGATGGGTGAACATAAACACCCATGGTTGAGGACTACCGCTTTGGACCAGTTCAAGTTCTAGAAGGTAATGATAACTCCATTCTTCTCCTGGACACATATTCTTAAGCCCTGTCTGCAAAAGAGTAAGAAATGGGATAACTAGCAGGGTCTCAGTTTCCTCACCATGAGGCCATTTTTTCAAGACTCCCTCGTTCTAAATTCTGACTCTGAAAAATTCTGACTCTGAAAAATCTGTTCTGATCTCTTTCATTTCTCCAACGATTGAGAATGATTTCTCCCTAAGAAGAAACTGATGTAATATACCTTCAACTAGAAAACAGGAAATTCTGATAAGCAGAAAAGAAATATTTATATTTCAATTAGTCAGAATCAACTGTGTTAACATGATGATGGTGAAGAATGGAACAGGTTTTTGGATGTTCTTTGAACACATGCATGTGTGTCCATGCACCAACGTGTACATACACACTCACACAATGCACACACACAAATATTTCTTGTGTGCTTATCATTTTTCACAGTCACTGATTCTAGCCATCTCCAGACCTGGTCTAGACTCCATTTTTTCCCCCTCATGTACAGCATCCCTCAAGAAAAGGTTCATCCATTTATGTATTTTTGGCTAGCATGCAGATGTGGACAGGCCTGAAATCTGCACCTTGATTCCTTTTTTCCTCTATAGGATGATAACTTGAATTTCATGTTCAACCAACAAGCCAAGCAGTATTAAAAACTATGCCCTTGGGTCAACTCCTGCTTTACCAGTAAACAATGGCCATCCTCAGCATTTTAAATTCAGAGTTAGGAAATAAATTTGACTCCTGTCTCCTTTTCATGCTCCAACTTCTGCCTGGCATGGTCGTTTCTACCATTGCTTCTTTTTTTTGGATCCCCTTCCAGTGTTGCATAGTCAGGTCCTAGTATCTCTCCTGCCAATCACTTACATCCAGATAGTTCTTGCCTGTTTCAGAACCCTACAACAGTTACCCATTGCTTCTCTTATAGTAGGTTAGATCAACGAGGGGCTCCCTCCCTCCAGCACAAGCATGGAGCCCTTGGAAGGAGATGGAAGGGAGGGAGGGAGTCCCTTGGGACCTAACTTACTATAAGTAAAGCCTACGTTTTATCCTGATCACCTCCTCACAGTCCACGGTCCCCCTACTCCCCTTGTGGAACAACAGTCCATTCAAAGTAAAGAAGATCAAAGTAAAGCACAGAATTGATGCCTTCTAAGAACCTTAAAGAAGCCGGGTGCGGTGGTGCACACCTGTAATCCAGACGACTTGGGAGGCTGAGTCAGGAGGATCGTGAGTTCAAAGCCAGCCTCAGCAACTTAGCGAGGCCCTAAGCAACTCAGTGAGATCCTGTCTCTAAATAAAATACAAAAAAGGGCTGGGGATGTGGCTCAGGGGCCTAGTGTCCCTGAGTTCAATCCCTGGTTCCAAAACGAAACAAAACAAAACAAAAAAAAGAACCTTAAAGATCCTTCTGTGAACACGTCAGCTACAAATGGTTCCTAATTCCTTATGATATTAATAGGGTATATCTTTTTTATTATAGATTATAAATGCTTTATTCTATTTTATATTTTATTATCATATAATTCAAAAAACACATTGCTTTTCCACCCGATTGGGTGAAACATGTTTACACTACTCAGAAGTCAACCTGGGGCAATGATTGTCTTGTGGCAGAATCTCTCATCAAGACAAGTGCATCTGCTTCATTCAAAACCCAGCTTGCATTTTGATCCAAAGGCGGACAAAGGTAGAGTCCTTGAATTTCTTTATTGTAACTTGGACAACATGTTGCTCTATTGGCTCTAAATGGAAATTTCAATGTCATTATTAAAAATTTTTTTTTAATCCAGCTTTCAGTAGAGGATAAACTTCTCAAAACAGGGGCGGTACCATTTGCTTCCTTGTGACGGTCACTGTGACGGAAATGCAGCTCTGTGTGCAGCTGGACCTGGATAAATGTTGCTAGGTGATTCACGTTTGAAGGGGAAATGGAAAGGAGAGCTGGAGGACTGAGAGGGCTTGCGTGCACATCTTGCTGTGAATAACCGAGTGGGAGAGATGATGAGGTGGCCAGCATGAGGCACAGAGAGCTTTAGCCCCGGAAATAGTAACAGGAAGTTCCAATATGATTAGGGCAGCACCCGGTTGTGACTTGAAAAGCAGAGAAGGGATGGGAACAATAAACGCTTTAAAGTGACAAGGTGGGGAAAAGAATTCTGAAAGCAGAAGAAAAATCCTACCCGTGACAAGGGTCAGAATAGAAAAGATAATGTCTAGATGCCGAGGCTTCACCTCTGGCTGGGGAATGGGGTGCTGCTTCTCTGCTACGGGGCAAAGCTGTGAGAGCAGGTCCAGGGCTGCGAAGCGAAAGGATGGCAATGTGGAGCCCATGACTTCATCCCTCGCCCCAGCCTGCTGCTGGGATCCACATCTGCCCACACTGCCAGCTCAGTGCCTCCCATCCTGAGCGTCCTCCTCTGATGCCATGTAAGCACTTTATGAAATGTCAGAAATCATTCGTGGTGATTATGTTGTCCACAAATACGTTCCCAAATTCTCGACATCCCTCAGAAGGGAGGATCTCATTGCCCTCACTCGAGACTGAGGCTGCACTGACTTTGCAAGTAATGAATGGAACAACGAGGAAGCAAGACGACTTTGGTGCGATGTCATTAAAGGCAGTGTGGCTTCCTCCTTGCCTTCCCTTGAGTCACCCCCTCTTGGGATGCCAGCTGCCCCATGGAGAGGGGGATACCCCCAGGCACTGAGGCTGCCAGCCAGCAGCCACACACACGTGTGCGTCCTCTAAGGTGCAGATCCTCCAGCAGGTGATGCTTGACTGTCACCTCTGAGACACCCTGAGTCAGAGCCACCTGGTCCCCCTGCTGCTCCTTGACTTCCTCAGGAACCAAAAGAAAATAAATGTTTGATATTTGAAGCTGCTGAGTTATGGGTATCATTTGTTACACAGCAGTAGATAACTATATAAGAGCATTTCTAACAGAGCTCTTCTTTACGCTGGAGTTTAAAGTTTTATTTAAAAGTCTTCTTAAATTGGAATAACCCTCAAAAAATTTTTTTTTTTTTTTTTTTTTGTATTAGAGATTGAACCCAGTGGTGCTTAACCACATCCCCTCTAAGGTGCAGATCCTCTAGACTTTGAATTTGTGATCCTCCTGCCTCAGCCCCTTGAGCCACTGGGATTACAGGCGTGCACCACCATGTATGACCCAAGGATTTTTTGTTTGTTTGTTTGTTTTAAAGCATTTTAAAGTAAAAAACACTTTCGTGATTTTGGAATACTTGTCTATCTTCTTTTAATAAATACAAAGTTTAAATGTTATGAGTGTTTGGGTGAATTAATCCCACTTTCCTTTTTAACTTTGATTTTAATAGAGACAACTGATTTCTCCTATACAATGAGAGTCCAGAAACATCCAGGGCCTTCACTGTAAGGACTTGAAGAGTACGCAGGAGTTCTAAGGAGGGGAGTGGTAGATTATCTCTGAGGTCTTCTCCTTATTTAAGATCATTTAACTTAAGCAAAAAAGGCAGCATTTTCAAATTAAAATATGATAAATTAGCAATTTTTATTTGAAACAGAAGTGAATGTATGGGTAATAATCTTGTCAGAACCAGGATGAAAAATCTCATCAGTAGTGGAACTTCCTAAAAATGGACTGTTGGGCAAAAGGGACCTGGGGGTTGGTGGGTGTGTGGTGGGGTAGTGGGTATGCACTGGGGGTTGAATACAGCAATGCTTTATCACTGAGCTACCTTCTCTGCTTTTTTTTTTTTTTTTTTTTTTTTGAGAAAGGGTCTTGATGTTTTCAAGGTGTTCCCAAACTTCTGACCCTCCTGCCTCAGCCTCCCCAGTCCCTGGGATTATGGGTGACTGGGGTGCACAGTCTGTACCCAGCCAAGCAACTGAGTTTTAAGAGAGACACTGTTACCACTTTGCTTGCGGTCCCCCACGTGGGATTTTCCCATATATATGTTAAGATGCTTCTTCCAGACTCCCCTTCTTTGTACACGCGATGCCTAGATGGTAGGTATATAATAAATGTCAACTGAATGAATGAATGAATGAAGCTGGCGTTAAGGAAAACCAAAACAAAGTTATACTCTCCCAGAGGATTACAAAGATGTGAATAGCATATGAAAAGATCCTTTTTTTTTTTTTTTTTTTGGTGGGGGAGAGGCAAGTCTTTATCTCTCTTTTACGTGAAAACAAAATTTGGGGGAGGGAGAGAGCACAAGAAGGGAATGCC
>JAJEJO010004557.1:47853-129950 GCA_020662805.1 Glaucomys volans
GAGTTCAAAGCCAGCCTCAGCAACTTAGCGAGGCCCTAAGCAACTCAGTGACCCTGTCTCTAAATAAAATACAAAATAGGACTGGGGATGTGGCTCAGTGGTCAAGAGTCCCTGAGTTCAGTCCCTGGTTCAAAAAAAAAAAAAAAGAATGAGGGCCTCTGGCTCAGACATGGAGCTGGGTCTCCACAGCAACCTGGTGATTGTGACTGACCAGAAGTGATTTATTAAAGCACCATTTTCCACTAAGTCTTATCCAAGCTAGTTCCACGGGGAAGCCCTATGCGACCAAGGAGGAGCTCTACTAGAACCTGACCTGGAACAGGCGGACTACTGTGTCCCCAACGTGAAGCCCTGTGTGGATGGCAGGGGCTGCGAACTCCCCATCGCCTTCGACTTCACTGGCTCACTCTTTGTGAACGGGCCCTTTGCTCCCCGCCAGCCAGACCTGCACTGCTTGCCCCGCCAGGGCCCCACTGCACTGTGCTCTAGGGGACAGTGCTCTTTCCCAAGATCCATGTTTTTAATTCCACAAAGAGACACATGCAGTAGAGGCTATGGTTTAACGCTGTTCTAGATGCTTCACATAAATGAACACAGAGAATTGTCCTAATGACCCCATTATATTATCTCCATTTTCTAGATGGAAACCTGAAGTTCAGAGAGGATAAGCAACCTGCCCATGGACCTGCACATTCTGAAGTGGTGAAGTCAGGGTTTCAAGGTCTGCCCTGGCTTTGGAGTTGACCCTGACCTGTACATTTTACCACTTCCCAAACTTACTGCCCTTACACCTCTCACCTCCACGCAGTTCCCAGGCCAAGAGAAGACAGAAGTGGTGGGGGTCCTGCCAAAGCTTCCCTGTGGTGTTTGGGGGACTTGTGTTTTCTCATGAGTTTCCCTCACCAGACCGCCAATTTAACATTCTGCCAACTGGCCAGTCCGCCAGGCTCACCTGGGCTAAGTGGGTTGTCTTGTGCCTGTACACCTTCTTTCTCCACTTAATTAATGAAGCTCCTCAAAACCCTAGAAAACAGCCCAGAGCACCGGCCACCCATTGAAATGTTAATAGTGGGTCAGGTGTTCCGACCTTGGACTTGGCACAGGGTGTTTATGTGGCCCCAAGGCTGCTCACAAACCTTGGATGTTGACAGCAGGTGTGTTCCTTCTTTGATAAGAAGCCCAGCCTGTTACTGGACACTCAAACTGCTGTGGAGGATCTGAAGCCAGAGGGACACTCAGCTCAGGTGAATTCTAAGGGCCTGGGCACAAGACTGGCTGGGTGTCAGGCTGTCGAGAGGAGAGGGCTCCCTGGCTGGGTGGAGGGCACTGGGAGGCACGAATGCATTCTATCCAGTTTAGGATTATGAAGATTTAAAAAAAGTGATGCCAACTGTTGGAAGCTAGTGCCTCCTGATCACAGAGCAGATGTTTTTGTTGGTTCTAGATCAGGCTGTCAATCCCGCCACCAGCAGGTCATGCGTGGTTACTGAGCACTTGACATGGGGCTGGCCCAAATTAAACTTACAGCAGTAAGTGTTAATAAAACCTCAGAATTCAAAGACTTGGTATGGAGAAGAGAAGGTACAGTATCTTGTTAGTACCCTTTAGACTGATTACCTGTTGACATAATCATGATTTTAATATATTGGGTTAAATTGAAAAGTATTAAAATTCATGTCACCAGTTTCTTTTTACCTTTTGCAACATGGCCAACAGAAATTTTTTAATGACATGGTTTACTTGGTGGCTTGCACTGTATTTTTAGTGGGTGGTGCTGCTCTAGAGTTTGGAGCATCTAAAACTCACTATGCTGAGAGGGATGCAAAGGCCACACCATTTTCCAAGTCTTGTCTCTGGGCTTTTTCTGCCACATTAATGAAAATCTTACTAATGGGTGATATTGAAACTAGCATTATCGACCACCAAGGATGCTCTGCACTCAGACATGAATCGCCTTGAGTTCCAGAGCCTTCAATCACCTTCGGCTCCCATGACAGGCTCAGACTCGCCCCAGCAAGAGCACCACAAGGCCCTGCAGCACAAGTAAGTCATTCTTACTGCACAGACCTGGAGAGCTGACTCTGCTCTGTGCACGGTGGCTTTTAGGGAATGATCCTAAGGACCCTGGAATGCTACCTGTGCCATGCAGTATGTGTAGCTCAACCATGCCCACAAGAGGGTGCAAGGGGTCATCACAGCAGGGATGCCTGGGGGACCAGGGCTTCAGTTCATCTACTCAGAATGGGTGCCCATGGTGGACGACTCTCCACACCCAGAGATGGTCTTTTTTCTTGGCCCTCTGGCTAACTTTAGCCAGGTCCTGAAAAAGTTCCTGGCCGAAGAAGCCCATTGAAATAGTTTTGTCTGAACTGGGTAGAGACCACTGCAAGAAACCCAAATCACCTCCAAACATTCTGGACCTAGAAGCCATTCAAAAGGCAAGAATGTTTATAGAGTCCCTCCAAGGAAATCAGAGTATTGATAAAATTAAAATAAATAAAGAAAAATTAAAATATACAGGTGAACTGTTTTGTCTTATGCCTTGATATCAACTAATTGTGACCATGTATTTGTAAACCTAACATGACAGGCATCCTGATTCTTTAGGTACAGGGTCAGATGCAACGATCTTTTGGTTTCATGGAGAAGCTTGAGTCTATGAAACTTGCCCTGGAACCAAGATGTAAGAGAAGATGTTTGTACAGGAAAGGAACATTTTATCTTTCAGAGTTTTATAACTTCTAGAAGAGTCCAGCATTGATATGAATGAAGGATGACATACACTACTTTCAAGCCTGCAACTCTGCTCCTCTCACGTGCTTAAATAAGGACTATGGAGAGGACTGTCCTCAACAAGAGACGCGACAAGGTAAATCTTTGAAATGAAAATATTAAGCAAAGAGAGGATGGGGACGTAGCTCAAGGGTAGAACACTTGCCCAGTATGCAAGGCCCTGGGTTCATCCCCAGCACTGCCCCCCAAAAAAAAAGAAAGGAAAAAAAAATTTAAGCATATGATAAAGGCTGTTACTACTGCATAATGATATGAATTTCTGGAAAAACAAAAACCCTTGTAAATACAACAAAAGGTCAACTATAAAACACAGGAGTTACCATCTGTGGTCCTGGGCAGCACAAGCTAAACAAACCTGCTTTGAGCTTGCTTCATACCTCTTGCTGAGCGTGGAACAAGTACCTTCACAAACAGGAGGATAAGATATGTAACAGTGAGGTATATAGCAAGTGCTTGAATTGCTTCTAAATACAAACAATATTTGATACTTCGATATATACGACACTGTCGTCATCTTTCAGAAACTGTCACATTCAAACGTATGAGTGTAGATGTACGTGTCCCTTCCCTTTCATCTTGCCATATCACCAAGTCTTGTTACATCTTTCCTCTAAATGCCTCTGTGACCACTGTCCCTTAGATTTTGTTTGTTTATTTTTGTGTTGCTGGGATGGAACCCGGGGCCTGCTAGGCAGCGCTGTCCCACTGAGCTACACCCCCAGCCTCCGTTACGTTTTATTTGCCACATCCAGAGAGAGATCCCCAGGACTCACTTGAAATGGTCGCAAGTCTAATTGTTCCAATTTCACCTTCCTCTCCAGCAGCCTGGCTGTAGTCCCAATCGTCCACTCAAGGAACAGCCCTTCGGCTCCACTAGATGCTTCTCCAGCCATCCACCATCCTACTCCTTATTCTCCATCTTCTGGAAGCTTAGCTCCCTGTGGAGACTGCTCTTGTCTGCCACAGGCCGGGCCTATCCTCACCTTTCCCTCTGCCCATGAGCCTGCAAGCAGCACTTGGGAAGGAGGCAGTGACTGTCCCACAGCTTGTGCTGACTGAACAAGGACCCTCCTCATCTTCCTGACTGGACTCTCCAGATGACAGGACCTTGGCACCTCTTTCTATCCATGACACTGAGAACTTCGGGAGTGAGCATACCCAGGGAGGCATGATTGGTCAAGAGTCACAATTTCCCATTCTTGTCAGACCCTCAGGCTAGCAGGCCTGTTCTCCTACCCGTAAATGCAACACGTACCCATGGAGGCCACAGGCAGGGGCCGAGGGTGCAGAGGAATGTACCTTGAAAGGAAGGGAATCCAAGATGTAGGACATGAAATGAAATTAGGCGGCTGGGTGAGGTGACATCCTGTTCAAAGCCCAGGAACATCTGGGACAGTGGCCTGGATGCCATCTGTGATGTGGCTGATAACAGTCCTGCCCTGTGGAAGATATCCCAAAAGAGGTCCTCCGTGAGCCTCCTGCTGGCTCTCGTGCACACTACTTCTTCCATTGTGGCCTCTCTTCCTACAGATCTCCAGGAAAGCAGCTCAGCACACACAAGGCTGTGCCCTTAGTAGGTCCTCAAACGGAAAAACTAGTAACTGAATAACCAACCCTCCCCTGGAAATTCTACCTGTCACCATTTTGGGAGTGGGGAGGAAGAAGATCAAGAGTTTATCCTGTTAAGAAAACTGATAGGACATTTACTTCCATGTTTAAGCATGTACACGCACTAAGTGTGAAGTCAACAACGGCTGCTTTGACTGTGGTTCTGGTAGCATCTCATGCACAGGTCTCCATTATGGGGCCGTGCTGCTTAAAATGCACATTCCCAGGCCCCACGCCAGACCTCCTGATTTGGCAGTGGAGTTTGATTTTCCGCATCTTGACCAATATCCCCAGGTGATTCTTAGGCCCATAAACATTCCAGAATTGCTATTTGAAAGGCTATAAGCTCTCTCAGTAAACAAGAACATCCCCATCCTGCAAAACCCTTAAAGAGTGTTCTCGTAGGGAGCCAATTAAAACCTCCTTCTTCCACAGTACTATTATAAACCAATTCCTTTCCTAAAACTTTTCCTTCTCTACTGTTTTCTCTTAGCCTCCCATTTCCAAGACTCTGACAGAATGTCAATCAGGATTTTCAAAATCTGCCAGCCTGTGTATGGAAATGATTTACTGAACTCATCAATATAGACAGTTCACTTACTATTTGGATTTTTGTAGCCCTTGTGCCCACGGGCTTTCTCAGCTGGGCAGGTCTGGATTCTAGCAGCAGTGAGTTAATTCTTCACCTTGAGTCAAGGTGCCAAGTCCAATTGACTTAGTCAGGGTCATGGAATCTAAATGTTTTTATAGTCCTTGAAGTGAGCCAATATTTTCAAGATTCTAAAAATGACTTAATGGTTCTGATCGTAAGGTTATTATTCCAAAATGGCACAATGATCATGTTGACACTGCTGTCCTTTTGAACATATGCATCTGAGATAAATAACCTTTACCCAAAGAGAGCACTTTGGATTTTATGAAATCTGCTCTGTTGAAGTAAAAAACAGTAGATACGACTGCATGAAATTTGCCATACGACATATATGTCAATGTTGGACAGTTTTGATATTCAAATGCAAAGGTGTTGAAAGTCACTGCAGAAACCTCTGATAGAATGAACTTGGCTTTCTTCAATGCCCCAGAACGGTGTCAATAAAGAAATTAAAAATCATATAGACATTCATGAACAAAGAAGATGGGAGGTGGCCACAGCAATCAAGGGGTGTCAACAAAATTCTGGAAGATGAAAATCAGATGACTTATCAGCCCAGAGAAAGCTAAATCTAATTCCGAGGCAGGAAGTCAAAAATCAAGCAAGATGGTTCAAAGCAAAGGAAGCCATACAGAGTTAAGGAATCAGAGGTGCCTCTGAAGTGGAGAGGGAGGTCTTGAGACTCTCCCCCAAACTAGAAGAAAGAAATTGCTTGACCCTGCAGAGATGAAGCCACTGGACTCTGGCATCCTGGATCCCATGCCCGGCTGAGAGTGGGTTGAGGAGGAGCCACATGAAAACCAAGAGCTTACGTTCAAGTCTACACAGCTGCCATTGCTGCCACCTACCAACTGTCTTTCCCTGCTTAGTTGTGGGAAGCCAGCTGCCAGACTCAGGACCCTCAGCAATGAGACTCAAGGAATCTTTTCTGTCTGGCCCCAGGGTAAACCACTGGCAGATACTGACCCGGTGAACTGGTGGGTTCTGATCCAACCTCCCTGCAGCAAAGCACCACATTTGACAAGTCCTGTCCAAGCACACAGAGCAACTCACTGGCCTTATTGAGCCTCACTCTCAATAAGCAGACATTTGAGAAAAGCTGCTAACATGAAACAAAGAAAACCCAAGTAAGCATATGGACAAAGGTGCATGGGAGACACAGAGGAAACAGGGAGCATGGGGAAACTCAATTTAAAAATGATAATTAATATCCTTGGATAGAAAGGATGCATCAGAGAATAAGAAGCTTACAGAAGTTAAAAGCATGAAAAATAAAATGAAATATTTAATATTAGGGTTGGAAGATAAAGTTAAGGAATTCTCATGGAACATGGAATAAAAAGACAAAAACATGGAAATTAGAAGAGATGAAAATCAGAGAACCACCAAGGAGATTCAATACATAATAAACAGGAAGTATGGAAAATTAAAAAAAAGGAAGAAAGAAAAGGGGAGGAATAATCGATCAAACAAATAACAACAAAAACCCAACAAGACCATGTCCAGATCTTATGCTCATATATTACTAGATTAAAAATAAGAGTTCACAGTACCAGATGTACTGAGTGAAAGAGCGCTGCCCTAAGATGAGTCAGTATGAAATCTTAGGGATAAAGAGAAGATTGGAAAAGCTTTCAGAGTGAAGAGAGAGGTTACACCCAAAAGGTGGGGGATCCAAATGTCACTGGACTTCTCAATACTCTGAAAGTCATAGGACCATGAAGAAATGTCTTTAAAACAGAGCATGTTTTCTAAATTACAGTCTACCAGAAGGTAAACTGTCAATCAAAAGGACAAGACATTTTCAAGAAGTTTTCATTAAAAACAATCTCTTGTACCCTTTTGCAAGAAACCATGTGAATGTGCTCCACTAATTTGAGGGAATGATCCAAGGAGGAGGATAGAACAAGAACACAGAGCAACAGAGAAGGTGGTAGAACATGTCAAATGATGCCAAAGGGCAGGTGCAAGAGCTGAATCACACAGAAGGGCCAGAAAAGTGGGGGGCAGAAGTAGATTCCAGCAAGAGAATAGAAGCCTTCGGGAAAGACATGGAAGGATGGATGGAAGGAAGGAAGGAAGGAAGGAAGGAAGGAAGGAAGGAAGGAAGGAAAGAAGGAAGGAGGAAGGGAGGGAGGAAGGGAGGGAGGGAGGAAGGAGGGAGAAAGGGAGGGAGAGATGATCCAAGGAGGAGGATAGAACAAGAACACAGAGCAACAGAGAAGGTGGTAGAACATGTCAAATGATGCCAAAGGGCAGGTGCAAGAGCTGAATCACACAGAAGGGCCAGAAAAGTGGGGGGCAGAAGTAGATTCCAGCAAGAGAATAGAAGCCTTCGGGAAAGACATGGAAGGATGGATGGATGGATGGATGGAAGGAAGGAAGGAAGGAAGGAAGGAAGGAGGAAGGGAGGCAGGAAGGGAGGGAGGGAGGAAGGAGGGAGGGAGAAAGGGAGGGAGGGAAGAAGGAAAGAAGGAAGGGAGGGAGGGAGGGAGGGATAAAAGTAAGGAATATGTATTTAAGGAAACTGAACAGAGGGGCAATGGCTGTGAATATTGAAGGTCTATTCTTTCTATGCAGATTCTATAGCTGAAAAGTTTACAAATAATATACCTTACAGGGTACCCTACAAATTCTGGTAAAATAACCTTGAAAGGGAAAGGGTGTATGTATAATACACAAAGCCACACACAGAAGACACACACACAACGCACAAGGTAGCAGAGTAGTCAATGACTTATCTAGTCCTGGGATTGCAAGTTCATTTTGGAAATGATTCACCTTCCGCCTGTCAACACAGGAGTTATTCCTGGGCTCTGGGTAGCCTGTGGCCTTCCCTGACCGGCAGGCAGTCACATGCCTTTGGTTTTCTTCTTTCATCGTTTTGCCTTGTTTTGCCTTTGTTTTCTATCGGTTAGACACAGCGATTGTGTTTGCGTCCCAGCAACCTCCTGGCTGCTCCCCTGTTGGAGATAACCACCTCCATGTAAAGGATTCTCTTTCGACTTGCTTTTCCAGTTCTTCCATTTGATCTCAAAAGTTGGCTTGAGTCATTTCGCTACTGCTTTCTCCACTGGAGTTGATAATCAACTGAAAATATATTTTTGGTCCAAATTTTGAGAATTGCCACCAAATGGCTTATTAAACATCCTTATGTTTAAGATACAGAGTTAGGCCCTATGCAAGAATAAGTAGCGAGAGAGAGAGAGATAGGAATCTTATCCTTGAGAAATAGCAACATTAGGAAAAGATAACAGATCAATAAGGCCAAAGTAAGTTCTGCATATTTTGTTGCAGAAACACATAATTGAAAAATTAGAGAGTGATCCAGGAGGGTCAATCCATGATGAACAGATCCAGAAAGGCAATAAACAAATGAATAAAAAATTAGAGTGAAGGGAAGGGAGAAATGATCAAAGAATTAATATAAGAATATGTTTATTTCCAATGGGGGAAACTTTTTTTTTTTTTTTTTTTTTTTGGTGGGGAGATTGAGCCCAGGAGCACTGAGCCACATCCCAGCCCTTTTTGTATTTTATTTAGAGACAGGGTCTCACTGAGTTGCTCAAGGCCTGGCTAAGTTGCTGAGGCTGGCTTTGAACTCTGATCCTCCTGCCTCAGCCTCCCGAGTTGCTGGGATTGTAAGTGTGTGCCACCAGGCCAGGTCAATGGTGGAAATTTTATTCGTATTTTAATTGTCAATACATTAGCTTAAATTTTATACGAATTAGGAGAAAATGGTAAGGAGGAAAGAGGGGTAGGGAGAGAGAAAGGAAAAGAGAGTGAGGGTGGGAAGAGGGTAGAACCACCTTCTAAAGCAGGGATTCACAGCTAATATATATAAATGAACAATAAATAATGGCATTGCATCAATCCAACTGGCAAATCAATTCAACTCAGAAATCTTTTTTAAAAAGGAATTTGCAAAGTGTAAACTTTTTAAAAAATAGTGACTTTTCCTTCCTTAAATTTTTTTTTTTTTAACTGACGGTAGAATTAATACCTATGTGTGATAGGATTTAGAAAATTCAGTAAAACATGAAAGGCAAAGCAATAATCACTCAACTTTACCAAGCAGAAATACCATTTCTAACATTTTGGACATCATTTTTATATGTAGTTTGGATTGTAACATAAACTGTTTCATGATCTGCTTATTTTACTCATATTAGGAGCATATGTATGTGATTGTTTATTGGTATCATGATTTTCATGTACGTTATTTTTTCCAAAGTATTTATTTTGATTCCAAATTTTCAGTGCACAAGTATACCATGAGCATAATCTTTGTTAAATCCTTTGATTATAAGGAATACATAAACTTTGAGAAGTGGAATTACTAGATAAAACACATTCAAAATTGTGAATTTTTTTTCTTTTTTTGGTTCCCTTTTTTGAAATATCCAGAAAGTGATGGTGTTTCTGTTTGTTTCTGAGAGTAAAGGACTGTTCTACAAGTGTCCAAAGAAGCAAAAATCTGTACAACTTTCTTGAATCAAATATGGCTACTATTCTCTGTTGCTCAAACCATTCAGTAGAACTAAGTGTTGATTGTGGTCCTCGTGGCCAAGAAAGAATAAAATGAATTTTCTCTAGCAACAACAGAAAACAAAACTGAACTATATTTCATGTCCTGCCTGTAATTCACGCTAGTATTTGTGCAACGCACCCACAGATAGTGTAGCTGTGTGAATGTCGCTCTACAATCAGAAAAAAACATGAAATCAACGATGTTTGCCAAAAGATATCCACATGTCTATATATGTGTTTTGAAGCATCTTTCAAGTGGTGGCGAGTTAATATTTCATTAAAAAGCATGCTTTTACCTGCCAGTGCTTTGTGAAGTTAAGAAGTGATTATTCTAATGAGGGTTTGCCGGGGAAGGTTCTGTCCACCCTCAGAGCACCTCGTGATAAGGAGGGAGGAGCAGAGGCGCACACAGATTGAATCCAGAGAGCCTCACTTTTTCTCCTTCACCTGGCTAAGCCCTTTCAGAACATGACCTCTGCAGCTCAAGGCTTCAGTGACTCACAAACAAGCATTAAGGACCTAAATGAGCACCTTTAAAATTCATGTTCCAGCAAAGACAAGAACTTTATCCCAAGTGAGCACATTTCAAAGCAGTTTAGTGAGGGTGGGGGGTATAGGTGGGTAGTCATTGCACCTACATGTCTGCAGAATCGGAGTCAAAATTAATCATCTTTGGTCTGGTTTGGAGGAAATGCTGGTGTGAAAACAGTGAATGCAGAGGTACAATTTGTGTTAAGATTAACAACAGTTCATTGTGACAGCTTTCAGTCTCATGAGCCTTGGGACGCCTTCGCGCTACCACAAACACCTCTATGTATTGCCTCTGTTCCTGCTTCTGAACTTAGTTTTTCAAAAAGTATGTAAAATATTGCATTTTCTAATTGTGTGTGTATATATATAAATATAAAATATGTAAACATATAGTATATATTTATGTATATCTTATAGACATATTTTTAAATGAAACCAAGATAAAATATAGAAGTTCACATTTCAATGATGTTTTCCTACCAGCTACTGATTGCAGTTTATGTAAACCAAGCTATACTTTTATTTATCCAGACAGAATTTCTTGAGGGCTGCCGGCATGTGCAGACAAGAAGCCACTGTGAGGTTTTAGGTTTGGAAGGCTGAGAAGGACAAGAATGAAGCCACAGAGCTCAGGCTTGTCTCTGCAGGCCAAGGCCACCCCCAGCCCTGTAGCTTCCATGGAGCTTGGGGTGGGGGTGGGGGTAGGGTGGGGTACTCCAGGAGATACAAGATGCAGACAACCACAAAACAAGACAAGATCGGCCTCTGTGACTTCCCAGTGCTCCTAATGCACCCCATTGTGGATGCACATCCAATCACCAGTTTAAACATGAAGGCTTCGAAAAGCAGAATTCTGCAAAATCTCCAACTGTAACACCCTAGGGTTGGAGCATAGAGTAGCAACTGGTAGTAAAGTGAGCCCATGAATTCATCCATGATGGGGAAGGAAAGTATAAAGTGCATTTCCCTACTCCTACTTTCTTTCATGGTAGATCCAGGGTTAATGTAGAACTGGGCTGGGATGTCACTCAGTGGCAGAGTGCTTGCCTCGCACACACAAGGTCCTAGGTTCCATCCCCAGTACTGCAAAAAGTAAATAAACAAAAAACAAAGAAGCTGTGGCTGTTGGTCACTGGTCACTCTGAGCAGAGGTAAATGCTTGTTGCTGAGGATTTGCTACCCAACTGCAGCTGCAAGAACCACCCTACCCACCCCACAAAACAGGGCCTCATACAGGAAGACTGTGGGAAAGAGGAGACTGTTCTTAACACAGCACCAAAGTACATTCACCATCCAGTTTTCCCAAAATAGAGCTGAATGAGTTGGACAGAGGTCACATCATCTCAAGTAACAAGACTTAAACTGCTTCTAACTGTTGCTAGCCTCGCAGCAAGTGTTTAAATGTTGACTGGTCCTACAAAAATCTACCCTCATATTCACTTTGAAAATACAGAAAACTCTCCCACATGGCGAATCCAAATTTCCCATTATTCATCATTCAATAAGATAATTGAAGGTTGCTCAGGCCTCATAAATGGCTCTAGGTAGCCCTAAGCCTCCCTACCTTCCTGTCACCTGAGTCTGGGACTCAACTACCTGGTAGGGAAGTTACAGAAGTAGCAAAACGCTTGGTCATGTGTCCACAGCCTGCCTTCCCCAGAGCAAGAATTTGCTAAGTTTTGGGTTCTATTCAGGCAGGAACAGGAAATTCGAGTCCTAGGCATTCAAATACAAGAAAGTTGATGGGGTCACCTTTTTCCCATCTCTTAGAAGAAAGAAGAAACACACGCAAGCACTGTAACTCCAGGAGGACGTGGAGGGAGGCTCTCTGTGGGTAATTAGACCCCGCTCAGGCTGGAGCTCGGAGAGCATCACACTTGACAGCTTGAAACGCACGGGAGCAGGGCTCCGAGCGTGTCTCACTTTCACACTTACCTGACCGTGGGATGGAAGCGCCGCGTAAGCCATGGGCTGATTCATCACTCCTTTCTGCTTCATGAGAAGCATGCGCTTCTGGTCCTCGCTCAGGTGCGCCCTGGGAGCCTGGAGCTGGGGCGGGGGCGGCGGCTGCTGCTGCGGGGGCTGCTGCGGGGGCGGCTGCTGCGGCTGGATGTACGGCATCAGGGGGTTTTTGCTGGGGTTGGCCATTGGTGGTGTCATTCTCTGACTCAGGTCTGCGTTAAAATGGGTCAGAGGTTTAGTGTTGCCGTAAGTGAGAATATTGTGCTGTTTGTTTAAGGAGTTTGTACCCAAGTTATTTGGCTGATGATTGATTATATTTATGTGGTTCTGAGGGAGGTAGTTATTCATCGTGGTCTTCTGCAGGTTGTTTGCCATTGGAGGCACTATAGGGTTTTGGTTGTTAAAGGCTTGGGGGTACATCATTGGGCTATTTGGTTTTTCTGCAGTAAAAGCGGGGCCATATGGGCTCGATGGAGGCCCCAGGGGAGACCAGCTTGAAGTCTGATTTGAGTGCTGCTGCTGCTGCTGCTGCTGCTTCTGCTGCATGAGTTTGGCTCTTTGCTGCTGCTGGGCAGCCATCTGTTTGAGCTGCTCTGCAGGAGACATGTCAGAGCTGGGCACAGCCACGGGCCCTGTCCCTGAACCGGCCACTGTCACTGCGGCTGGATTCAGGAGATAACCGTTGCCGGGCCGAGGTGGAACTTGGCCTGGAGTGTGGGCCTGGTTTGGCGTTTGAGGGGACGGGACAGCACAATTGGCTGGGGAGCTGGCAGGGTTTGGAGCTGCGGGAGTGCTGGCAACAGAAGGTAAGCTCGTGGCAGTGGAGACCGTAGAAAAAGGAGGACCAGAAGAGGAAGGCCTGGCCTGCGGAGAGCCCATGGAGACGTGTGCAAAAGGAGAGTGAGAGGGGTCACTCTTCACACTGGTGCTCTCCTGGGAGAGCGGCGTCTCCACGGCTGCCTGTGAGAATTCTGGCTCCTTCTTCTCTTCAAAGTCCTCGTTGAACAGGTCCTGTATGTCATCTTCGGGAACCGTGTTGGCCAACTCATCTATTAATTCCTGCCACTCCTGGTCATTCAGGTTAATGTCTGAGAACAGCTTGTTCTGATTAGAAAGAGATGTTTCTGATGTGTCTATGCAAGTAGGGTCGTCGAGAGGTTCCTGTTTGAGGTCCTTGCTCTGCAAGATGGCAAAGCTATCCTCCAGGTCACTACAGCCGTTGACTGGCAGCTTAATTTCGGGGAGCCTACCGTTCTTACTGAGATCCTCTAGAAGCCCTGGAGTGTGAGTTCCACTATTCTGCAAGGGCAAAGAAGGCTTCAGGTCAAGTTGGTGAAGAGGAGAAGCTGAAGGCAGGGGCATGTTGTTGGGCAAACTGTTGATGGCTTCCAACCCTGTGGGAACATCCTTTCGGATTCGCTTGCTCGTTGGAGAAAAACTCCCATCGCAAGCTCCATTCTGCTGGTCTCCATTAAGTGGGGATCGGGCACCTTCCAACTTCCTTTTCACAGTCTCTTGTAGCTGGAAAAGAAGCAGAAGAGAGGTTGACTCCATCTCTAATCACATTTTACTCTTTTAAGCATCGTTATGTGCATGGCTGCAAACTAATTTTAAATGCTTTAGAATACGTAAGAAAGAAACGATGCTTCTAATTTCAAAATCAGGCAACACTTCAAATTCTATGGGAAAAAGTTTTGTCTAAATGAAGAGTTTGGATGGCTAAGACACAGAAAACAAACTGAAGAGTGGAGGGTGGGGGACAAAAGAAAAGATCGTGAGGGAGAATCATCTGTCATTCTTTTCCAAATGAATGCCAGACAGGAGACTCAGACCAACATGCATCATACTTGAGAAAGATGTTAATACCCATCTTACGTTCTTGCCACACCTTGAGAATGACAAGGAATTAAATCAATATTTTGAAGAACACTAAAAATCCCTCTAAGGATAAGGAATTTGGCCCTTCCATTGAATAGCATACACTAGATGATCAATACCGAACATGATCACAAACTTCATTTCGGTTCCTATTTCACAACTCACTTCCAGGACCATTTGACCCAGTGATCTGCTGTCTTCTCTAAGCCTGTTTGAGTTGGTTTCCATGACACCTCACTCCTGTGGATTTCCTTCCTTCTCCCCCTCTGCTCATTATCAATCTCATGTATTCTTATTTGTCCTAAATGATGGGACTCTAATGTTTTGTCTTAGGCTCCTTGTTTTTTTTTCCTGTTCATTGCACATGCTTCCATAAATAATTTCATGGATTACAACAGCTTCGACTCTCTTCTCTAGGCTCAGGATCCCAAGCAGTGTACCCAGCCCCATCTTCTCCAGTGAGCTCCACTAACTCCAAGGCTCTCTTCCTGGATATTTCACAGGCAATTAAAACTCAGCATTGAGCTTATTATCTTTTGTTACCCAAATACAATCCTTACCAATGTTCCCCACCTCAGTATCTACCCTGTTACCCAAGATGGAAATTGATGCATTTGTCTGAAGTCTCCCACATCACCAGCCCCTCTAATAAGCCCACTGTGTCAATCTACTCTGCCACTCTTCTAGCTGGGAACCCTCATCTCTTGCTGGCCTCTTGGCTCTGTCTTCATTCATCCCCTCACTTGTCCATCTATCCTTTGATTCACTGTTTTGTTCTCTTCCAATGTATTCTCTGTGCTCTTAAAAAATTGTCCTTCCTGTCTATAACCCTGCGATTATTTAATGAGTTGTGTCTGGACTGAAATCCAAACGGACTCCTGATGAAGTCAGCTGGCTGCTGCTTGTCCTTCCAGGTTCACCTCTTGTTTCTCTGCTGAGGGTCTCCCAGTCCTCCACCCCACCCCCATTTTTATACTTCCAGTCAACTCTCCTGCAACTCCTCCAGTTACTTGAGGTGCCAGACTTCCTTCTGCCTCCAGGGTACCATGTGTCGCGTTCATCTCTTGGAACACACGCCCCCACCTCCCTGGTTAATAGTTGCTTATTTTTCAGGTCAGATTGCAGTAGGAGGTCTAATCTTACATCCCTTCCCCACCCAGCCAGCTCGGGAGCCTTCCCTGACCCACCCATACTGGCATGGATACACAGGAGTAAGGTTTTCCAGGCAATCTCAACTTCCCCATAGAGATTTAATCGTACCCCAAGCTGATGACTGACGTGTCTGCGTAGTGGACTGTGGATAACTTGCTTATGCTATATCCACAGTGCTGTGTCCAGTGCTCAGCTTCTTAGCAGTGGTTAATAAATAATTGCAAATTCAATGAATAAGTCTATTGTCCAATTCATAGGGGCTAAAAGAAGCAAGTTTGACTCAGAGCAGGAGGCAGCGCCATTGACGCTAAGGAATGTCAGCTTTTGAGACTCCACATTCCTGGTAATGGGAGTGCTGAATCTCTGACCCCAAAGGGTGATGACGTCCACTTAACTGGACCCATTTAAGAAATCCTGTTAAGAAAGCTCTTTCTAACTCTATAGTTTAGAAATTTTAACCTTCATTCACCTGTGTGCTGCCTTTTTTTTTTTGCCAGAAAGTGTCAGCGTACGCGGCTCTGGTAAAAGACTTGGCAGAGAGTGGGTACTGGGTGAGTGGCTGAGGAGCCTCAGCTGCCTTAGAAGGGATTGCATTGGCTTTGCACAAAGAGGAAGGTAGCAGGATGCAGGGTGGGCGGGGGAGGGTGGAGCAGCTCTCCCACCTGCTGCTCCTACTCTTGGCAAAGCTGCTGCATTAGAGGCTGTGGGACAGGAGCAGGGATCCCCTGTCCCCACCCTGATGCACCCACAGGTGGAGGTGCCAAGGCTCTAGAGGAGCCCCATGTATAAGAAAACCACTTTCATGATGATATGGTCAGTTTCAAGAAGTGTCACTCACGACTGCGCACCTTCTCACAAGCAGAGAATTCCACCGTAAAGTAAGGAGAGAATTTAGGTAAACTCAGGGTTCTGAAGTCAAAATCCAGTGTAACCCTTGTTCCTGAATCTTATATTTTTAATCACAACATCAGATGCCATCCACAGTCACTAGATAAATGTTCCTGGACTCGGAAAACAAGGTCCTAACTGGGACACCCGGGCAATTTGACTTCAAAGAAAATACTGGTTCAATCCATCATATTAGGTAGACACTGCTTGAAAATGATGTTATTTATGGACCAAACCAAGAAGTTGTGGTTCTGATCATAGAGACGGCAGACAACTGAATGTACGAGGCTCCAGATTCAGTGGCAAGTTCAAATATTGCAGCTTCGGGGCCTGAAGGAAATGGGGCGTGGGGCACCTCCTGAAGCGATGTGAGGCCTCAGAAAATAAACACTTGTCTTAAAAATGAACCTGACTCTATTTTAGAATGTGAAGGTCCATGATTCTGTTCTAGGTCATGTTATGGGTGGGGCAGGACAGAGAAACAAAGACGCTCCGTAAAACAGGGTGGCACGCCATGGAAAAAGGTCTGGATGGGAGCCTAGGTTGTGCCTCTCATCAGCTGAGTGGGTGCAGTAGGAACACAGTGTCACAGATCGGGAGCAAGCTCTGGAGTCAGTTGCCAGGCTCAAACCCAAGATCCCCTACCCATGAATGTGAGTCAGCACACATGAATGTCGGGGCCACTCCTTAATGATCAATGGCTATGATATCCTCCATTAGGAAGGAAATCACGGGAAGGTAGCGAGTTTTCTGTTTTATTCACTTTGGGGTCCCCAGCAGCTCATAGTGGACACTCAATAAATACCTGTTGAATGAATGAACTTTGATAAACTCCTAACACATAAGCCTTGATTTCCTTCTCTGCAAAATGGGTTACTGATACCTAGCTCATGGAGTGAACGGGAGGATGATGTTGAATGACATAATGCAGGAAGGTCCCCAGGAAGCACCCAGGAAGCCTTAGCTTCACCATTTTTAAAATTCAGGGATGCGAATAGTCATAAGCACAACTGAGATAGAATGCTTCCTGGATCTTTGAAATACAAATAGGTAGAATGATAATATTTCTGTTCCCTGGCTGGCAAAACCCTAATGTTTTCCAAGCATCTGGTGGAGCTTTTTAAATATGAACAACAAAAATCAAATTTGCAATTCAAGTCCAAGTGCAAACGCGTTCATGTCCTAGATTGTACAACAGCAGAGGCGAGGTTGCTGAGGTTCAGATCAAATACATTTTCAGCACGACACCTGAATGGAGCTGCTGAGCACCGCCTTTCCCCAAGGGCCTCACGTTCTCCACTGATGGCCTCTTTTAACCCAAATCTTGATGTATATATTTCAGGTATCAGCGTTTTGGAACATAAGAAAAACATCATGGAAGATGCTAGGTTATGGTTTTTCATGTTGTGTTTTGTTTTACGATGCCCAAAATAGCAGAGCAATCTTCCCATCAATTCTGTCTGTCTCATCATCCTTTGTTATATGGGAAGGTGGTCTGAGAGTCCAATTCTCACTTTATGTCCCTCCTGGGAGACAGGAGAGGGGAGGAAGATAGCCAACCAGCTGTGTGTTTGAGAAGGCCGACTAACTCGCAAGCAGTCTACTCAGTGAGCCTGAGCACAGCTAATTGCACACAGGGAGATGTCCTACCTGAAGAACTCAGGGCCTAATCTGGGCTCAAAGACTGAGCAAGTCCCTGGCCCTCTGCCTCACCATGCTGGGAGCCCCTTAGCATGGTTGCGCCCTGTGGAAGAATCACAGCAACTCTTTTCTGAGCATTGCAGCTCCTTGTTCCTGAATTACCATTATTACATATGAATGTTGTGTCCCATTCAGAGAAGGTGTGGTGCCAGCAGTCAAAGTGTGATGTTTATCCAAGGCCTGTGACAACAGGGCTGCTGTCATGTGTCAGTGACTCTAGAGGAAACAATTCCTCCTCCATAATGGCTCCAGCAGGAGTCACAGGGTGGCTTGTCCACAGGGTGTGGCTGCATAGCTTGTGTTTCCGTGAAGCTGTGGCAGTGGTGGTGGCAGGGTGTGTGACGCTCAGATCAGTAGTAAAAAGAACGGCTGCGCTTTTGGAGTTATAAAGCACTTTCGCACCGGATCCCACTTTAGCCTAGTAGCAAACCTCTGAGGGCTGGCCAGGTGCTGTTTTGATGGTTCTGCAGGGAAAGGGGCAGTTTGTGGGGGGAGGGGGAGGGGCTGGCGTGGATGACACTCATGACTAGGACAAGCCTGGCTGAGACTACCAGCCTCTGCTGACACAGTGGAGCACTTTCCTAGCAGGTTCTTGAGGTGTCCCCTGGGCCAGAGTGTCCATGATAAGAGATCTCTTCTTTCTTTAGACTTCTAGCAGTGCTCGCTAGCTCAAAGCAACTCTCCTTGTTCTGTCCTTAATTTTGCATGAAATTGGGCAAAGTCACTGAGCTTGACAATAAAGATGGTAGTGCTGCTATTAATAATGAAGACTTTAAAATGGAAGACATGGGCAGAACCCCTCAGATTCCCTGTCTCCTACTCCTAGTGATTTTAAAGGGAGGTTTTATTAGAACCTTCTTACAGAGGAGGGACTCAAGGTAGAGTGAGATGAAGCAGTGTGTTTGAGATTACTGAGAGAGGTGGCTAAACCAGGTTCAAGTTCAAACTCAAGGCTGATGTCATAGCCCACCCTACACCCTCATCCAGGACTGGGCCACAGATCACCAACCTTCATTTGTGGCATGGATCCTAATGCCAAGTGCAAGGATGCTCTCCAAATTGTGTTTTCAGGAATCATCTTCCATTCCACCCTCTCCCCACCACTAGCATCCAATTAAGGTTCAAGAATTATCTGGTCTTATCTGTGGATTTGAGGCTCATCATCCACCTCAGTGCCACCACCTCCATTCAGATCAAGACTTTTCTGTCTTGGATTTCTGCATCCATTCCCAAGAAGGCCCTGCCCCATCTGGGGCCCTCCAACACATCCCCTGTGGTTTTCTGCTTCAGTGTGAATCTGCTCGAGCCTGCTCTTCACTTTCAGCTCTTCTGGAGTCCCCTACTGTCTCGGCACCATCTGCATCTGGCACACAGGCCCTCCCCAACTTGATCCTCACTTATTCCCAAACTCTTTGCCCCACTTGGCCTCTAGCACCAACCAGCTCCTAACATTCAGCTACATAGTCGGGTGTGGCTGGACGATGGAATAAGTTCTGAGAAATGCACCTTTTGTCGATTTTGATGTTCATCAATGATGTTGATGTTCACATGGTGTGCTTAAACAGAAATGGCTACGAGGTCACTAGGCGATAGAATCTCATGGGTATATGTGGTCCAGGGTGGATGGGAATGTCATGATACATTTAGTGTCCTTACTTAACTATTTGCAGTCCCTAGGACATCTGGTGATTCTTTTCTCTCTGAGACTTTGCACATGTTACCTCCTACCCAGCTTCTTCACCTGGCCACTTGTCCTTCCCAGATCAGTCTAGACATCACTTTCTTTTTTCTTTCTTTCTTTCCTTCCTTCCTTCCTTCCTTCCTTCCTTCCTTCCTTCCTTCCTTCCTTCCTTCCTTCTTTCTTTCTTTCTTTCTTTCTTTCTTTCTTTCTTTCTTTCTTTCTTTCTTTCTTTCTTTCTTTCTTTCTTTTTGTACTAGGGATTGAACCCAGGGGCACTCCACCATTGAGCCATATCCCCAGCCCTATTTTTGTATTTTATTTAGAGACAGGGTCTCACTGAGTTGCTTAGGGCCTTGCTAAGTTGCTGAGGCTGGCTTTGAACTTGTGATCCTCCTGCCTCAGCCTCCCAAGTTGCTGGGATTACAGGGGTGCGCTACTGCGCCCGACTAGACATCACTTTCTACGCAGCCTCTCTTGACAGCTTCTTCCCACAGCTCCTGATCTTGGTTAGGTGACTCTCTCTGCATACTAATCCATGTCACACTATAAAACTGTTTTCCTTTTCCTTCATGAGTGAATGAATAAATGTTAAACAGAGCTCTCAAATAACCACACTGAGTTCATGTCATTGATCCTCAAAGCAGACACTTGAAAATGTTTGGCTGTACCGTGTTTTCAGGGAAAATGTACAATTTCTTTTGATTATTTTGAAACACTGGAAACAGACCATAACTTCCTTCATATTTTTGAAGATTCTAAGGGTCCGGGAATCCACATTAGTTAACCACTAGGGAACACAAACAGTGATTGTGAAAAAGAAAGCAGAAAGTGAAAACTGGCTTTCTTAAGGGACACAACCAAGGCCACATGTTTTCACATGTGTGTGAAATGCTGGATCTGTTCAGAGTTGAACTTTTAAATTTCCAAACAAAGGTTTTGCCCATCACACAGCACCTCTGCCTTCACCAGCTACTGCAGACACAATTCTTTCCCAAGACTTGAAGAGTCAAAGCTGTAGATGCTCTATCTAATTCAGAGGCTCACAGAGAACATGTTGGTCATTGTGATCTGTTCTGGTCAAACTAGAAGATGATTCACTGCAATTGAGTTTCACATGGTTTTTCTTTTTCCATCTACCAGCAGGTCCTAAGCCCCTGGACACATAGATGGATCTGACTTGCTTATTTAAGGTATTTGATGAGAATACTCAAGTATTCTGGGTATTTCCATTAGTAGAATATGGACTGTCATCTGCATGTAAGCACTTTTGCAAATGATTTTTTAAATTAATTTTTTCATTTGTTCATAAATGGAGTATAATTTCTCATTTTTCTGATTGTACATATTGTAGGATCACATCAATCATTGAAATTGATATAAAAGTTTGATTTTCTTTAGTGATATTCAAACTTCAGTGAGACTAGTTACCTGTGAAGCTGTTAAAAATGCAGATGTCTTGGTCCTGCCACCATAATTCCTGATTGAGGAGCTCCAGGTGGGGTCCAGATTGGGACACAGGATAGGGACACATACCTAAAGAAATTTAATGAACACCCCAGGTTGTTCTGAGGCAGCTGGTCTAGGATCTGCCTGTAGACATTTTGATCTAAGCTAGTAACTGTTAGATTCTGACATTTTGAAATCATTGCTTTGATTTTTTAAATATACAAATGCAAACCCAATGTCAACAAAGAATGCTCCTGATTTGATGGGTGATGCCCTGGAGCATCTAGTAAGCATGATTATGAAATAATGCTCTAGATTGGAATTTTTCAAAATCTCGATGCCAAATTCCACAGAAGATTGCTGGATTTCCATGATACTTTTCATGAAAAATGTGTATTTTTCAATGCTTTTTGTTTCTCTGAACACAGTAATATTCTAGACCTTTTCCCCTACACATTAGCTGTTGACCTCCACTCTCATTCAATGGATGGGGGGAGATGCTAGGTGCCATCCCAGGGGCTGCAGGGTCAACCTGTACCCAAGAACAAAGGCCACTCTGCACAGTGAGCATGTGCTGTTCATATGCTGCCAAAAGTTGGGTACTTTTGTTTCAAGGAGATCTGTGTGATGGACAGAGCAACACAGAAAAAAGAAAACATCCTAGCTCCTGAAGCCCCCCAGTGTGAACCTTATACACTCCTAATAGTGTTTTAGAGACAAAACCATTTTATTATATGAATTTTAAAAATTTTATAAAAATGCATGGAATTACTACCTGCTATATTGCCACAAAGATCAAGTGTTTACAACTTCTGCTTGCAACCATTCCAGAGTGGAGCTCCCCTGGACCTGGTCTGTCACCAATGTTGGATGTTAGCTATGAGTCACTAAAAAGTTTCCATTCTGAAATGAAAAAACCGATCACTTTCAAAGGGGCTCCACACTGTTAATGGACATCAGCAATATTAGCCAAAGAGCCCCAAAGGAAGACTGGGCCACTTGAATCTCCGGGGGTACAGGACCATTCAAAACGTTTTGATATACTTTGAGATTATTATTAGAAATGCCCATGATCCTTTTCTTTCCACTGGGAGTCAGGCTTCAAACTACCCCCCACCCCAGCAATCTGAGGCATACATAAGGCTGATGGTATCTCTTTTTCAAGTTGGGGGACGCAAGAGATGGTCATCTAATTCCAACTGTGAGGTATTAAAGCAAAGTCCAGTGCTTTTTTAGTTTCTCTTTAACAACATTTGAAATTCTTGTGTGTGGCTGAATTTTTAGGTATGCTTTTATCTTTTAATTATGCTTAAACATGTATTAAGTACCAGTGGAATGCAAGGTAAGCTGGGAATGGATCACAAAACATCAGGAGCAGTAAGAGAAAAAGCCCTTGACATTTAGAGACCCCAAGTCTTAAGATTCCCTCAAATCTCCACATTTCCAAAAACATGAATGTTCATGCAGGCTTCTGACTTCCTCCCAATTGAATGAATACATTTTCATCACAAGTCACATGAATCTTGCATACCCTTTGTATCTGAAGTTACAAGGCTTCTCGAAAGCTCCATACACACAGTTTCAACTGGTACATTAACAAAATGATTAATCTCTCATTAAAACCAAGACTTATCTCTGCAAATGCCAGGACTATGTGATTTTCAAATCTCCTCTCAAATAGGTTTCTGTAGAATGCTTTAAACTTTCAAGATTTTAATCAGAGAATTTGGTTCACTGCTTGGTAAATGTTTCCAGGTATTATTGTCATATAATATTCGAGTTAGCTGAGAACTTTACCATAGTAGGCATCAAGCTAAGTACTTTGTGTGGATTACCTCGATTAATCCTCATGATAACCTGCAAAGGAGGAGAAATGAGTTCAGAGAGGATAGGTCATTTGTCCCAGAGCTATCAGCAGAGCCCTACCCAGTCGTGCCTGCCTCTGAAATCTGTGCTGTCACCTCCTCTGCTGTTCTACATCTGATGACATCTGTCCCAATCAAACTTTGGCAACCGTTGCTTAGAATTTGTGGGGAAGTGCTTCAAAACCTGTGCATGATGTGCCTCTGAGTCAGGTCTGCCTGATTGACAGAGGAGAATCGTGCTACTCTGCAAGGAAAGATGCAAGCCTGCAGATTCCGCTTGTGTTGGGGAAGCGATGCTGGGGTGGCTGCAGCGGAGCTCTGAGAACAGGGAGCATGTGTGCATCCAGTGGCAGCTAATTTAGGAAAAGCTCCACCCAGACCGGAAGTTGCCCTCAGAATTCCACAGCCTGAACCCTGACTTCTCTGTCTTTTCATATACAGAAACACAAGGTACGTTTGTTTTTAAGGACAAGAGACAACTTCCCTAGGAACATCTCCCGGTATCTCTTCCTAGACTCCTGTGCACATTTTTTATTCCAGCATGCTGCATATGTGAACTGGTTACAATCTGAAATTCCTGATGAGATTTTATTTAGAGCTCTAAAGAAATGATGGGGAGAGAGTACCTGGGGAAGAAGGGAAAACCATAGGGAGGGGAAGGGAGCACATGGAAGATCAGATCTCATCTGCAGCATTGGATGGGTGTGTTTTCTGGGAGGAGGAAGGCAGGAAAGAGGACTGCTCCAGGGGGGCTCAGGGTGCTCTTCTCCCCCCTGGGCAGGAATCAAGGATGTTTTATGTCCCTTCTTGTCAATGAGAAATTGTCACTTTTTGTTTTTAGCCCCCTCCAGGAGCCTGATCTCCTCCCCAGTCTGAAGTCGTGAAACAGCTCAGGCTGGGGAGGCACCCTGGGCTATTTGCATCTCAGAGTCCAGATGTGACCCTGCTTTTGAATAAAATCACAGCGCTTGTTTACCTCCCACTGGAAACCAAAAGTATTGAAATCAGACCCCCTGCTCTATAAAAAGCTCCAGCTTCCCCAAAGGGGTCAGACAAGTCCACTGCCTGGAGTTGTCTGTAGTTTGGATGAAGCAAAACCCCAGACAGCTAAGAGCTACCTCCTGGAAGAGATTTCTCTCTCTCTTGCACATGCACACGCACACACACACACACACACACACACCCATCTCAGTGAGCGAGCAAACAACACAATTCTTATCTCCAGAGAGTGTTCGACTTTCCAGTCTCTATTCCACTACAAGTTTGTACTCCAAAGCTGAAGGCCGAGGGACTTGCCTGTCTGCCTTCACCAACAGGGGATGACCAGTATTGACCCATCTTGGGCGAACTTCTATCACAAACAGAAGACAAAGCAGAAGAAGAGGAGTTCTCTCTCCATGATGAGTCACCCGGGAGGGGGGAGAGGCCACGTGCACAGACACATTTCCGTCCTCAAGCCAAAGCAGAGGTGACTTAACCCACTCTGGAACTTTGCAAGCAGGCAGTGGCGTGCACCGCGCACTCAGTCCAGAACCCGTTGGCAGAGGTTTCGTCTGTGGGAAGAAGCTGCTCGGCTTCATCCCGCCAGCTGAAATTCATTTTTCAAAAGTAATTACGCGGAGGTACTGTTGCTATAGCAATAGTCTAAGTCATTTACACAGTCTCTTTGCCAGACCCTCACTCTGACTTCTGTGGGCAGCAATTCCAATTATGTACAGGGAGTAACCAAGGCTGAGCCTGAGTGGACCCTACATTAGCCTTTAAGACCCGGAAGCCTAAAGACAACAAGACCTCACTGTGTTCTGGAGAGTTCTCCAAGTCCTGAAGTTCTCATGAGCTATGAAGTCAGGCAAAAACCTTTGGATCCAAAGCTTCATCTCCCAACTGGGACCTGGACATGTGACCGCTAAATGTCCTGGGTGAACCAGGGACTGAACACCTCAGAGCAGGGACTTCCAGTGAAGATGGTGATGGTGAATCCTGGAGGGACTTCATTACCTGAGCACCTCCAAGAGGACTTCACTCTTGTCAGTGTGGACTTGTCAGTGCTAAGCCCATTCCAACCTCTGAAGATAACACTCAACTCCAGAGGCTCCTTTCTTGATGAAAACATACACTTGTCACTGAATCTTTAGGGCAAATAACTAGGCAGAGAACTGGTGCCGTGGGCAGTCCCTATCAACCCTTGGGGCACACAAAGGTGCTAAAAATCTACAAGGTCAGTGCTCAGAACCAGTCATGTGCTGAATTGTGCCCCCCACCCCCCACCATCTTCCCAATTTACTTGTTGAACTCCTAAAGTACCTCAGAATGTGACTATATTTGGAGATGGAGTCTTTAATGAGGTAATTAAGCTAAAATGAGGTCATTAGGGTGGGCCCTAATCTAATGACTGGTGTCCTTAGAGGAAGGGGAGATTAGGACATAGACACTCACAGAGGGAGAACCATGTAAGAACACAGAAAGAAGATGACCATCTGCCAGCCAAGGAGAGGTGCCCACCTTAGTTCATTTGTGGCACTATAACAAAATGCCTGAGACTGAGTTATTTATAAAGAACAAAAATTCATTTTTAAATAACTTCAAGATCAAGATGCTGGCAGAGTCAGTATTGGGTGAAGCTCTGTTCTTTCCTCATAGATGGCACCATCTAGGTATCCTCATGTGTAAGAACAGAAGGTAAAGGCCTAAACTAGTTTCCTTCAGCCCTTTTACTGGGCACTAATCCCATTCTTGGGAGCAAAGGCCCCATGACTTAATCACTTCTCGAAAGACTCCATTTCAGTACTACCACATTCAGATTAAGTTTCAATGCATGAATTCTGGCATTCAAACCATATCAAGACCTCAGAAGAAACCAATCCTGCAACACCCTGAGCTTGGACCTCCAGCCTCCAGACCTCTGAAGGGAGTCATTTCTGCTTTGTTGTGGCAGCCCCAGAAAACTAACTAAAACTAAATGAGTCATTTGATTTAAATTTATATCTGTCCTCCCCATGTCTTGTATAAGTTAGGAACTTGATAATTATTTGAAAGGAGTACCTTGCACAAATTCGTTCATGCTTTGACCACCTGCTAGGTGGTGCCTGGACTTTAGTGAACAAGAGACAGTCTCTGACCTCAAGACCCTTCAGGATGAAGGGGGCAGGAATGCAGATGAGCAAGAACAGTGCAGTCTGCAGGGGGCACTGTGCTGTGGGGCCACGGGCAGTACATGCCCCTCAGCCCACAAGAGGGAAGGTTTTCTGGAGGGATTAATGTGGAATCTACGACTTTAGGGACCCAGAGTGGACGATGGTCTGGGCAGAGGGCCCATGGCCTTTGACCAGAGAAGAAAGAAGCAAAATCTCAAGTTGTTGGCTTGAGCCAGAGTGTCAAGTGGAGTGCTGAGAAATGGGCCTGGAGAAGTAAGAGGGCTTGCAAACCATGGTAGGAAGCTTGGACTTGATCCAGAAGGTTCTGGGAGACAATGGAGGAAAAATAGTTACTTGTGGTGCTCACTTCTGATTTCATACTGATAAAAGTTGGTTAAAGCTGAACATAAATGGTAAACTATTTGAAGTGAGCTGTACTATTTGCCAGGACTGCCATAACATAACATCAGACTAGGTGAGCCTAGGTGTCCATCAGCAAATAAATGGTTAAAGAAAACCGCGGTATCTATATACACAACGGAGTTTTATTCAACCACAAAGAAAAATGAAAATATGTCGTTTGCAGGAAAATGGATGGAACTTGAGAACATCAAGTAAAATAAGCTAAACTCAGAAGGTCAAGGGTCACATATTTTCTCTCGTGAGAAGCTGGAGAGGAAAAAGGAAAAGGAAAGGGAGGGGAATCTCATAAAAATCAAAGGGAGATCAATAGAATAGAGGCAAAGGAATGGGGGTGAGAGGAAGGAAGAGGGAAAGTGCTGGGGAGTGATATTGGCCAAATTCTATTGTTATATTGTGTCCTTGTACAAATATATAACAAATCCCATCATTATGTACAACTATCATGTACCAATAAAAACATGAGAAAAGAAACCAATACCAGACTGGGCGGGTCTTAGAGCTTGGGTCTCAGTGTCTTCCAAAGGCCCAGTGTTGACAGCTGGGACCTCAGCCTGTGCTGCTATGGGAGATGGAGGACCTTTAGGAGATAAGACCTGGTGAGTGGGAGTCATGTCATTAGGGGATGCCCTTGAAGGGGATATTGGGACCCTGGCTCCTTCCTCTCTTCCTCTTTTGCTTCCTGACTGCCAGGAGTTGTGAGCAGCTCCTTCAACCTGCATTCCCACCATGAACTATTGTGTCACCTCAGGCCCAAAGCAATGGGGACAGATGACTGGACTGACACCCTTGAAGCCATGAGCCAAAATCAACCTTTCATCTTTTTAAGTTGACTTGTCTCAGGTGTCTGTCACAGGACAGGAAGCTGACTAATATAAACTTATTTCCTCATGGTTCTGGAGGCTGGAGGTCTCAAATCAAGGGATCAGTGGGGTTGGTTTCTTCTGGGGCCTCTTACTCCTGGTGTCTCTCTGTGTACCCAGATTCCTCTTCCTATAAGGAGAGAGGATGTGTTGGGTAAAGGGCCACCTTAACTGTCTTATTTTAACTTAAACTGGCTCTATCTTCAAATAGCCATGTTCTGAGATACTTGAGATTATTAATCCAGGAATCCTGAGGGTGACACAGCTCAGCTCATAACATGATCCCATATCATTCCTGCATAGCCAATTAGGCAAATGGATAAAGCCATCCTCATCTTACAAATCAACAGGATGCAGATTTGGCCTGGGCAGCGGGGGTGGGGGTGGGGGTGAGGGTGGGGACACTAGTTCAACAGTTACTACTTGATCCAGAGCTTAACCATGGTTTTCATCTGAAAAGGGTTTGTTTACCACATTCAAAACCAACTTCACCTTCATTCCTTAACACCTTAACTGTCTGCCAGACCTCAGCAGGAAGAAGGGGGCTGTGGTGAGCTTGTCCTGACTTTAAGAGGCTTTAAATAGTAACCGAGTAAGTAAATGTTACTTGACCTTGATAATCATCTGACATCAGAGAGGCACAGAGAGGGAGAGCTGTCACACAGAAATGAGGGCTGTGGCCTGGTCCAGAGGCATGATGGTCAGGATTCCAGCTCCAGCTTGATGCCCCTTGCAATCAAGCACTTTGCTTATAAAAGGTTCTGAGTTTGTCAACTTGCAGTTCAAACTGTGGCGCACCATAAATGCACTGTAAAACTATACAGTCACAAGTCTGTATTTCAGTGGCTTTATCTTTCTTACCCGGCCATCCAGACATTATTTATGCAGTTTCCATTAGAATGCTACAGTTAAGTTTGCATAATATTTTCCATAACTACCTACTTGGGCATGGTTATGACTCTTGAGAACTCCCCTGAGATAGAATTATTTTTTCACCTTGGTCTCTGTTCAGAAGCACCAAAAAAAAAAAAATTTTTTTTTTGTAACAATGGATGATGACTTTAGAGATATTTTTGGAGTTCTGTGAATGAAAAAGAAAGGAGGATTTTTACTGCAGTGAATATTTTGTTACCTTTTGTCCAATCAAATACCACAAATCAAAAAGAGCTGAGCATAAAGGTGTTGAGTGGAGTACTGTGATAGATTTCACTGAGGACTGCCCACACTGCCAGATGAAGCCGAATGAGGTCTGCATTCACATGGTTTATCAGCATTTAAAAACACCCTGCGTGCACACAACAGAAAATGTCAGGAACTTGAAAAGCCAAAAAATATGCATGTAGCGTTTTCCAAATCTCTCCAAAGCACAGCAACTAAACAAACTTAATTATGTGATCAGGCGGCAGTTACTTAACCTCTCCAGACCTCTGTTTCCTCAATTATAAAATGAGAGGGTTGAACTACATGATCTCCAAGGGTTGTTCTAGCTCCAAGAGTCTCTATTTGGACTCTGGATTCAAATCAATAGCTTACTTTCAAAATCACCCCGGAAGGCACTGTTAACTCAGATGGGCAGTTGAACTTGGCAGGCAGTTACTGAATAACTAAGATGCTCGTTTTCCAACAGAGAACAAGAATTCATTACACTCTTTTGCAAAGGTTTCTTGGCTTTGGTACATTTGAAAGACAATTACACTTGAATCTTAATCATAATTATCTTTGGGAAAAAAAAAAACAACAACAACAAAACAGAAAACCAAGTGTGCAAAGTACACAATTTATATAAAAGAACATTTTATTTTTTTCTTGGCACACCTGGTGGCAGGTATTGGATTGGGTACAGAGGGTGTGAAAGATACACCGCATCCCTGATTTCAAAGAAATTTGCAGGTTATCACATGTTCTCATTTTTACTCCTAAGCATCTAATTGAAAATGCTCCTGTTTAGGGTAAGGCTTGCCTGAAACAGACCAGAGTGCTGCACCCTGTCTGGCAACCCAAACCTGGGCTAACCTCTACACCTACCCATGGCTCTTATCTCCACCAGGAATGATTTTGAATAAATGGACTTAAATGACATAAAGAGTCTGAATATGTCCATTTGGGTCCTTAGATACCGGCTCAGGTTACAAGAAGGAGCTGTGTACCTTCAAAGGGACCCATACAGTGAGCTCACCTAGAAGAGGAAGAAGGTTTTTAGGGCTATCTCAGACTTGGAGTCAGGGGCCCTGGGCCCTAGAACCTCTTCTCTCCTGGCCAAGCTGTGTATTCTGTGGAAGTCAGTTGACCGTGCTGTGTTATCATTTCTTCCCTGGACAGAACAATCTTGAGAGTCCTTTATAGACCTAATAGCCTAGGATTTCCTGATCTCTGTAGGTTAATTTGGGTACAGCTGGAAGATAAACTAATTGGCATTTTAGGTTTTACTTTAATAAAAGTAAACGGTCTGTTTACATATTCCTTTCTAAAATATATTACTAATTGCTAAATTTGAAAGAATAATGGAGTCTGTGACTATTGCTGTTTCTATATATTGTGCAGCAAAACCTGGTTAATTCACTTCCTGCTAATTTTGCCTTTCTGCTGTATCTTGGCAAAGGGCCAACCTGATATTTATCCTTATGTACAAAAAAAGAGCTTACCATGTAAAAGAACAAGCACAATAAAGATTATAGGGGGAATGCTTAACCTACTTAAGACAGAAATGAGTCTCAAGGACTTAAATTTAAATCAACAATTGGTACAGTATTATGAATTCTCCTCATATCTTAGAGTGTCCCCCAAGGATGCTTATTTACTCACAGTTTGATAGTCTAGTTTGAATTGCAGTTGTTACTTTTAAATATATCACATGCCGTATATATTTATTACTATACTTCAATTCAGATTTTTCTCCATTCAGGAAGCTGTTTGCCCAAATTAGTTTAAATTAGAGAGAGTCTATTGTATTTATAAAATCCTCATCTAAAGAGCAGAAATGATGACTGTAACATTTGTCTTCGGTTTGTTGGAACTCTGCAGCTTAACTTCTAGTCTGAGATTCATAAAGAATGAACATGGAAGATTAATGGCCATTACTGATTTCTTACAGCTGTAACTTATCAGAATATGTATACTCTAATACTGTACCCATGGTAATTATCTCATTACTATGAAGTGTCACAGAAATGCATTATGCGAAGTACACATGGAATCACATTTAGCAATTTCTTTTTATGTTTAAGACCCAGAAGCTCCAATGGTTGGAGCTCCACTTGGGAGTCTGGGGCCGAGCATGAGTCATGCACCTGGGCAGCAGTTCTATGGCAGCTGTATCACTCTGCCCACGCCTTTCAACTCTTCTGCACCTCGGCCCCTAATTTGAAAGTGGGCATATTCATGTGTGACCCCCCACTACAGCTCGCGGAAAGGATTGGGCAGAATAAGCCTATAAAACAGCTGGTCACCTCCGGGAAAGGCATTCAGGAAATTACTCAGCCTGCTGCAGTGGCGACTTCTCCAACTGCATGAATATTTAATGAACAGGTACACATAATACTTGACATTTCTACGGCGCTTTTCACACGAGCATCTCAACATTGCTGAAAATGAAACGCATGGCAACAACTGTCAGCGACCTGGGAAGCATCATGCACTGGCCAGAGCGGGTATAGAGCGGGCAGCTTAGTTTTGAACCTCATGGTGGTTCAGAGTAGTGGTATATCCCAGTACAGTGATCTCACGTGCCTGAAGATATGGCCTTAGGAATAAGGTGAGGTCTACCTGAGAATTATGCATCTAAACCTACAAGGTGGCCCAAATGGTGTAGATGCAAACATTCCCTAAGATGGATGCAGAGTTGGAAATGGCCCTGTTGATAAGACAAGAGGAGTCAGCAAAGAGACAAAGAAACATTATAAGAGATCAAAATCAACATCATCAAGAAAGTAGGACAAAACAAAGAGCAATAATTTAGGGTCACATTGTAGTGTCACTTGCAGCTTTGGAATGAAAGCTAAGAGACTGTTTGATTGGAGTAACTCACTGGGACTCTAAGAGAGGGTTCCTCAGGACACCGTGTAGCATCAACACCATCCCCTGAGAACTTGCTGAAACTCAACTGGTCAGTCCTCAGACTTCCCAGATCATGCCCCCCTGAGCATGGGGCCCTGCATTCAGAGCGTTAACAAACCCTCCAGATGACTGTGATGAATTTCAGACTCCTCATAAAGGACAGGGCAAGGATCGGTCCTCCAGTAGAATTTGAAGAGAGAACGGAACAGTTCCACACCTGCATCCACACCTCCATCACTGGCTGCGTGTGGCTTCCGAGGCACTGACTTTGAATCCTATTGATTTTAATTATATTTAAATTACTACATGCAACTAGTAACTACTGCCCTGGGCAGCAGGGTTCTAGAACTGCACTGGAAAGGGACGCCAGGGTTTTGGTCAGTCAACAGAAGCAAATTTGGTAAAGGACAGAGATGCTAGGTGTGACTTTTGGGTACAAGAAATCTTGTTTGGAGAAGCAGGAAGGAACAAAGGCCTCTTAGCCTATGTGTCATGAAGCAAAATAAAGTTGTTGTTGTTTTTTTTCAGGAAAAGGAAGCTATGGATGGGTGTGAAGGAGAAAAGAAGTCAGGGAGCCTGGGAAGCTGAGGGGTAAGTGAAACTTTGTGTTGGAGAAATCTAAGGAATATAACACGTGTGTGTGTGTGTGTGTGTGTGTGTGTGTATACATATTTGTGGGACAATATTGATAACAAAATGTATCATAAGCATTTTTGAACGCAGAGTTCATGGCATTCAGGACAATCATGCTGTCATTCAACAATTTCCACCATCCATCCATCTCCAGAATTATTTTCATCTTGTGATACCGAAGTCCTGTATCCACTGAACACCTCCCCGTTCTCCACTTCCTGACACACCCCACCTACCTCTGGCCAGCAGTCTACTTTCTGTCTCTATGAATCTAACCACCCTAGAGACCTCATTCAATATTTGTGTTTCTATGACTGGAATATTTCATTTAGCGTCACATCCTTAAGGCTCCTAGCATGTCAGAGTTTCCTTCCTTTTTAAGACTGAATAATATTCCATAGTATGTGGCTATAGTTCAATAGTTTGTGTCCTCCCCCAAATCCATGTGTTAGAATCCTAACCCCCAAGGTGACGACAATAAGAAATGGGACCTTAGGGAAGCTGAGGTAATAGGGGATCCACCTTCATGAATGGGGTAGTTACCCTTACAAAAGAGACCCCATAGAGCTCCCTCATTCCTTTAGCACGTGAGAACACAGTGAGAAGTCAGCTGAGGAGGAGGTAGCAGGTCCTCAGTAGGCAATGAATCTGCTGGCACCTCGACCTTGGACTTCCAACCCCCAGAATGGAAGAAATGCTTTATATTGTTTGTATGGCATCCTGTTCTAGCCCAAGTGCACTAAAACATGCATGTGCCACATTCTGTTAGCCTTCCTCCACTGACGGACACTTGCATTGCTTCTACAGTCTGGTGATTGTGAACAACGCTGCGAGTGAACAAGAGAGTACAGATGCCTCTTTGAGACCCTGTTTCCATCCTCTTGGGTGCATACCAGAAATGGACTTGCTGAACCATACGACGATTCTATCTCAGTTCTCTGGAGGAACTGCCATACTGTTGTCCACAGTGGCTGTGTTGTACATCCCCATCAAGGTCTTTGTTTCTGAGATCGGAATGGCATGCCAGAGCCATCAAAAGAACGATGAAAAGACAGTGTGTGGGAGAGATGCCTTGAGATGGAAGTGGCGGGGCAGAGAGAAAGCAGCATGGCTCTAGTGGTTTCCATTTTCTGAATGACCTTGACCCAAGGTTATCACCTCCAAGGAAGAGCACTGTGGAGGAGAAAAGACGGGGCCCAAGGACAGCAGTGAATGATGGTTTTGATGGGCTAGTTCATTAGAAGAGAGCAGGGGGAACTTCTGAGGGCGCCAAAGCAGAGATGTAGCCATTGTTGTTCCTTGAATTGTGTCCCTTCAAAAAAACGATGTGCTGCCCTCCTAACCTCACAATGGCACAGAATGTGACCTTTGGGGGTGGAGGGAGCATGGTCTTTGCAGATGAGATTAGTTGGGATGTGGTCACACTGGAGTGGAGGGAGCTCCAAGCCAACACAGTTGGTACAAGAAGCTGAGCATGTGAAGACAAGGGGACGCACGGAGCCACATCATGCAATGACAGAGGCAGTGATCAGGGCAAAGTGGCTGTGAGTCAGGACACCATGCAGGTCTCAGAGGGAGCAAGGCCCTGCTGACACCTTGGTTTTGAGTTTCCAGCATTCACAACTGTGAGACAAAAAAAAAAAAAAATCCCTGGTGTTTTAAGCCCCCTAGCCTGCAGTACTTTGTTTTGGCAGCCTTAGGAACTAATATAGCCATGGAGCAGTAGTCAAGGTCATTCCACAAAATGAGCATTTCCAAATTGCTGTGGTCCCACCTATAAGCAATATGCTTTTGACACTCAATGATAATATATAGACAATAAGTCAATGTAACATATGTTTTCAGAGTCCCTACTAAAAGGGCTTCTTCCTCTCTGTCTTTTCCAGACAGAAATGGGGCATGCATAGAAATGCACTAAACTGTAGCTTCTAAGGACCAAGGGAGGGGGATTCTAGGTATCAGAGGTATGTGAAGTCCATGTGTCCAGGCAACACCCTTGTGCTGTCTGTGCCTGGAAGTTGTACTGCATTTTATTTCACCTACATTTGTCCCCTAAAACTTTTATCTGAGTTGTCATCCTGTAAAAGTCAAAGACCTTTCTAAGTTTTTAAATTTCCAAAAATATCTGCTCTTTCTGATTTTGGTCTTTCCCCTAAGTGCCAATGATGTTTTGCCTTTCTTTTTTTTTTATTTTTTGAGGCTGGGCTTGAACCCAGATTCCTCACGCATGCTAAACACGCACTCTACCACTGAGTTATGCCCCAGCCTATCAGCGAATTTTGGAAAATCAGTAATACAATGGTTTTCCAATTTTTGCACTTGAACTTCATGGAAAAAAGTGTTAGGATAATGAGAACAAACCAATGAAGCTATTTAAGAAAAGACTGTCTGATTATGAACTCCTGGGTGACTCTCAGAGGTGAATGTGCAATGGCTATGAGGGCCAGAGAGCCAGTGGACTATGGGTCAGCACTGTCCTTGACTTTCAGTGCAAGGCAAGGAGGGTTGAATCCCTCACCAGGTCCTCACAGAGGGGAGTGGCAGTACACCTTGGAGCCGTAGCTTAGCTGCACTGACATGCAGCAGTGTAGATTATTTGGTTAAGCAGAATAACCTTGGGCATTTGGCAAGTCGAAACACAAGTCATGAAAAAAAGAAAACCACAGCACCTCTCCCCTGCTGCCTACTCGCTCTCTCCCTTTCAAACCTACATCTTGCTTTTGTTAAAATTCACCTAGGAAAAGAGGAGGAAAAGTGCTATGAGCTGCAGCTGTAAATAAATAAATAAATAAAAATTTTAGAGATCTACATTTTTGTATTTGTTTACAAGAAAAATATCCAGCAACAAATTCTTTCCCTGCACCCTCTCACCCTCTGTCCCACAGCGTCTCTTAAAAAAGAAAAAAAAAAAAAAAAAAAAGAAGGAAAAAAGCGTTTACACTTTGGCTTTTCATGAAAGGCATATAGTAAAAGCATCAGTGCTGCAAAATTCCAAAGCACTTTCACAATCATAATGAAATGAGGGAGGAAATGGTTTTGTTTAGGTCTTAAAAACAATCACCCCATGTTGGCATGCAGAATATCTTCATAAATTACAAAGGGCTTTGCAAAAATTAGTCCATTCATTGAAGGGACCCTCGTGGAGCATCATGTATCACCAGGCCCTGTGTGAGAAGCTGGGGCCGCAGAGATGAATTGGGCTCAGTCTGCCTGGAAGAGCTTGCAACAGAGGGAGACAGATATTATTATTATTCATTATAATGTAGTTGGGCTTCCCATGCCCATTCCTACCTTCAGCCCCAGGAACCTTGATTTTAATTCACAAAGAACCATATTGCGGGGAGGAAAGAAAAAAAAAAAAAAGGAAAATGACTACAGTCAATCCTGTAAAGGTGGCAGGTCTCTCCAGAAACAGCCACACTCTAAGCTCAGTCCTCTTCTGAACTAAGGGCAGGGACAGAACTGTCACAGCAAAATGCCTCACTGAACAGTACCAAACGGAACCACAACAAACATCTGTAAGCAAGTGAGAGAAATTCGAAACTGATTGGGAGAGAAAATTAGAGATGGGGTAAAATTAGTTAAAAAGGAAAATGAAACAAACTGGAATAGAGTCCAAAGCATCTTCTTTTCCTCTCCTTTTCCCTTGCAATCGCCCCAGAGTATCTGCCGCAGAAAGACATTTGAGGTTTTTCATGGACAAAGGATCTAGGTCTGGAGTTGGTAACCCGGTTTCCACACATTGCAGCTTTCATTCAGATGAGCCAACTCGAATTGCAAAACTCGGGTGTTGAGACGTGACTCTATGCTTGCTTAACGTTAGTGGCTGAAGAGAAAGTACATATCCGATAAATCTAAAATCATTCAATTACCTTAAGTCAACTGGGAGGCTTATATTTACCGAAATAGGCATTTGACTCCCATATTACAAAGACATGCAAATGACTCCCATGTTGCAAAATCACTCTGGGTAGTTTATGACTCTGCTCGCAGTTGTTGGAGGAGCCCGGGAAAGGTTCAAGAGTGGGATCAGGAAAATACTGCATTTGTCAGTTGGCAAGAGCAGCGTGTTAGCAGAGCCTTCTGAATTAACTGTCATGTGAATGTCAGCTCACAGGAAGGGAACAAATCAACCCCTCTTTGGAAACAGATTCATGCTGCAAAATTATCCAAGTTAATTTCCTTTGGTTAATTAAGCCACTTCCCTTATTAGCAAAGGGAGATGACCAAGTCTAGTCTATATCTAATGACTCACAGAATGATGAGGTTAACGGGTCCCTTCTCTATTTTTAAACTTAACTTCAGATAGAGTCTCAGGGAACTTGCAGAGGTAGAATGAATCCTACCCAGTATTTAGTTCTGCCTCCTTCCGCTACTGTTGAAGAAAGGATTATCTCAGCAATGTCCATATAAACTACCACTAAGATCTGCTAACTGCTGAATTCCTGCATTCCTTCATTTCAGAGGTGTGTATGTCTGAGTTCAATGTACTAAAAATATTCAGTGTCCCTTTTGAAACTGTGAACTAAGCAGCATTTGGGGTGATCTCTGAATTCCTTCAGTGACATGGCACCTCACATGGAGCCTGGGGTTCCCCCTGAACACACCCTGATATCTTCTTCACCTTAAGTAAAATCTTAGGGTAATGGGGGGTGGGGACAGGGACAGGACTTCATTCCTCTGGAATCACTCTGAGATCCAGGTCAAAAGAGACTAAGCCTGAGAGTGGGGCATGACTCAGATTGTCCCCAACAATTCTGGCTCCTCTCAAAATTATCATCAAGCAACAATTTTTTTTTCTTTTTTCTTTTCTTTTCTGTGCATCAGTTACATGCCAGGCAAATCCAAGAACTTTCCTCTTAATTTCCATAGTAACATGTGAGGTAGGTTAATGAATATCATTTATACCAATGAGAGATTAAGTAAAATGCCCAAGGTCATCCAGCTAGAGTGAGGGAGTTGAGATCTGAATTCCAAAGTCCAAGTTTTCCCCATTACATGCCTTTCCACCTGTGAGTGGGATGCATTTCTCATTCCTGAGCTATTCCACAGCAGGGATCCTCAGTGAGAGGAACTGAGGAAAGGCATCCTCTGAACTGGTGTCCCCGGCAGAGGCCACTTTGGCTCACTATCTGAAAGTGGATTTCACACGTTCTCAAAACAGTTTTAGAGCCCTTTGAGTTGCAGATGTCTAGCTAGAGACTGGCCACTAACCCCATCCTAGCCCCAATCTGAAGAAAATGACGTTGGCGATGGCATGCCACCCATGTGAGCCCCAGTAATGACGTATTGCACCGATGACCACTTTCCAGGAACATTGCTACAGACACAGCAACGCAAGCACACATTTCCCAGGAAACCCAACCTTCTCATAAGCATCTGGAATGCCATGCTCTAGTTAATCTAGTAAGGAAGGCCACCAACCATGGTCTTCCTGGAAGGACTCTCACTGTGCCAACACTGCCTTCACATGGAGCTTCCTAATTCTTTTATTATCATCTTTAAATTTCATTTGACTCCCATTATGGTTTGGGTATTAAATGTCCCCCAAAGGAAAAAAAAAAAAACATCCCCTAAAGGCCATGTTCTGAAGTCTTGGTCCCTAGACTGTGACACTCCTAGAAGGTGATGGCACCTTGAGGGGGTGAGGTCTGGGAGAGGAAGTTAGGTCATTGGGGGTGTGCCCGGAAGGGATAGTGGGACCCAAGCCACTTCCTCTCTTTTTTTGCTTCCTTGCCATCAAGAGGTAAGCAGCTTTGTTCTCCCACCTGCTTCCTGCCATGATGTTCTGTCTTGTCACAGGTCCTAAAATGATTGGCTAGCTGATTATGGACTGAAAAATCTCTGAAACAGTGAGCCAAAGTAAATCTGCCCTCTAAGTTGATTTTTCTCAGGAATTTTGTCACGTGACAGGAAGCTCTCTCACTAAGTAAGTTAGGGCAAATCTGATCTAGTTCAGAAGATGATTAAAAGGACAACATGAGGTCTCAGAAGCAAACGTAACTACCAATGGTACTTGAAGACTTTTTATAACTTTCCTCTTTCATTTAGTAATTTGATAGTAGCCTGCACAGATTTTCAAATTCCCCTGTACAAATATATATAGAGATCAGGCAGATATGCAGTTGTAAATGAAAGAACTAGGGTTCCACAATATTGATATGGCTGACTTCTTAAACTGAATATGGATTTTAAGAGCTCTAAGAATTCTGAAAAAGTGTTATATAGAATTTTATAGGTATGTTATGTTTTTCAGAATGGAGGGTCCAAAGCTTTTATCAGACTCTCAGTGTGGTCTGTGACTTTCCCAAAGTTTAAGAACCACTTTCCTATAGGTTACCAGTAACAAAGATTTGGTGTATCTTATTGTAAAGTTTTGCCTTTAAGACAGAAAACCTGTCTTAAAAGCAGCTTTGGTTTCCTTTGAGTTCAAAGCCAAGTGCTCAAGCAATTCTGGGTTGCATTAATAAATGTATATTCTTTGAATTCAGGGAGACTACTCTACACTGATGGCACCTGGAAGGCTGGGTTCGATCCTGCAGTTCTCATTCTTACCAGACCGCTGTGCACCATGAGGAAGAGAAGACTCTGGAAACCAGGTCAGGTGAAGGAGCTAAGGCATCTGGCTGCAGAAAGGTCTGGAAAAGTAGAGGTGCAGGCATGCCAGAGCTCTCTTTAAATAGTTGACGACTGCTCCATAAAAGAATTAGATATAATCTGTGTAGCTCCAGAATACGGAACTAAGATCAATGGCTGCAAGTAATAGGGAGAAAGAATTCAGCCTCTCTATCTCTTTAAGGAGAGATTCAAAATAGAAAGGGCTGCCTTGTAAGGCTAATGAGCTTCCTGCTCCTTGAAGTTTTCCTACCAAGGCTGCATGTCCTCCGTCAGAGATTTTTAAAGGGGATTCTTTATCAGGTAGAAGGTAGGAGAAAATGACCTCTACGATTCCTTCTAATTCCATAATCCATCTATTAAGGTTTTATATCTCTTATTAAAATTTATAGTTAAAGACCCAGATACATCTTCTTTTACTTTGTAGAATAGATATTTGAGTCAAATCACTTTATTAAGGGAATGATCACTTTTTAAGTTTTGATTTTTACATATTTTGTATCCTTAACAAGGGGTGCACCTGTGTACAACATGGTGCGTCTAGATGGCCAGCACCCAGTCTCCCACTTCACTCCTCTTCCAGCTTGCTCTGTGCCCCCCAAAGTTCACCCCACTCCCCTCTCTGCCTTGGACTTTTGTGGCTACTGACCTTGTTTCCCTCTTCCCAGCTCAGTCTACTCTCCATGAACATCCACAGTGGAAAAACACTAATCAGCTTGTGTCTTTCTGCCTAAAACCCTTCTGTAGATTCCCATTTAAGTCAAATTCATCACCGAGGCCTACAAGGCCCTAGGTGGCCTGGTGTCTCCCGGGGGAGGGGGGTTACGCTCTAACCCCCACTGGCCTCTCCTCTGCTTCTTTTCTTCCTTTGCACCTGAGATTCTCCTCTTGAGGAATATGCTTCTCCTGGCTCGGGCTGGGCTGGTCATTGTCATCCTTCAGGTTTCAGCTCAATCCCAGATAGATTGTCCGAGCTACTCTGTCTCCACCAGCTGCACCTCTCCGACTGTGCTCTGCACATGCTTTTATTTTATTTCTTCACACTGCTTATCACAGCAGATAGTCTTTTTGCTTCTCTTTCTTTCCTTGGATTTGTCTTCTTCCCTTAATCAGAAGATAAAGACCTGGTCTGAATTCTTCACTTGTATGTCTCTCTGGTGTCCAGCAGAAGGCCAAGCCCAGGATTGGTGGTCAGTAAGCACTTTTGAATGAATCACTGAGTGAATGAGAGACTGCACAAACACGTCTGTCCAGTATTGATGGTGAACGTTGAGGCCAAGGATGACCTTGGCCTTCTTTTAGACCATAAACATGAATGTGGACTTGGTTCTTCATCCTCTCACCTGTGAGAGAACTGTGCATACTACAGGCCCTCAAGAGAATTTGGGTCGACGGTCAAGAAACTCACAAACATAATAAAGCCAAAGGTCAGTGAAAATAGTCTTTTTTACTGGTGAGAGAAAGACATGGCCCTTCCTCTGGGTTTCCTCCAGGGCACAATGGGGTAATATCCTAGAGGACTCTGAAGGTCCCCAAATAGAGGAGAGGGTGTCTTTTTATCTCTGAGGACTCTGAGGAAAAATGCAATGAGGAGCAAGAGATGCTGTGATGGGTTATAGAGGAGGTGGGAGAGACTCCTTCTCTGGGTATCTTTAAAAATAGAGCTGCCATATGGGATGACTGAGACAGGAGAAGGGGACCAGAGCTGGTGAAGGAGCTATCAGGGTCCCATCTCATCCTCGATTTCCTGATATTTCCCTTTAGAGCTTCATTCATGATAAAAGCCTGAAAGAGCCAGCAAGTCACTTTTTCTTTTGAACTGCATGTTAAATCCCATTTTATTCTGAACTGAACTTCTGTTTCACTACCCTTCTCTTCACATGGGAAATTTGAATGCCACTCCTTTTTGTCATGCAGGAAGTTTGGATGAAGCTTAACTTCCATTTTCTCTTTCCTAGAAAGGAAAGCAAAGGGATTGAAGATGGGAGAGTTTGGATGCTGGAAAGTGAAAATCCAGAGAACACAAATCTACGTGTGGGCCCTGCTCGTGCTACCAACAGCGACAGAGGGAAGAGCAGACTGAAGCCGTGCGTGCAAGGTGTATCCCAGCACGGGACCTGCTGCAGTCCGACTTGGAAGTGAAGTGAAGCCCAAGGTCTGGTTTACTACTTGATTCCTCGTTTATTATTTTGGCGGGATTGAGCTTGGCAAAAATCAACATGCAAACAAGTATATTTTCCTAATGTATATTTTTCAGTGAAATGACACTAACTGAGCTGTGTCCTAGTTTTGCTCTTATTGACCCTTGCTTGATGTGTCCAAGTTGTGGAGTCAAAAGAAAAATAGATTTTAATACCCATACGGCTGAATTTTACTATTTTTACCATGAGACTACACTGTAAAAAACAAAACCAACAAAAGCCTTGTTGAACTTGTTTCTCAGCAGTATTTATATGCCACAACTATTTTTTTTCTAATCTAAATAAATGTGGTTGTGATGATCAAATACATTTAGTTTTAAATGTTCATTACAAGCATTGCTATCCATAAAAAAGTAAGGACCACTATGACCCTATAGTTCTTTTTTACAAAAGGATCACAGTTTTCAATGATGACATTAACCTTTTTTTGTCTTTCTGTGAGTTAATGAAAAATCCATATTTTAATGGAATATTGCATTAAGTCAGAACAAAGTGTGACCATGAAGGTCTTCACAAACCATCCCTGAAAACTGGCCTTTTTGCTTCACATGGTACACATCAAATGCTGTGCTTCTTCATTTGCTGATGATCCCAGTTGTAGGCTTAGCGTCCATGAAGGTGGCCCCTCTGTGGATCTGTGTGGTGCATCTGTGCATTTGTGCTAGAAATGGGACCTGAATGCCAGAGGGGCACAGAAAGAAACTTCCAAAGTAGAAATAAGGACTCCCCAGAACAAAAAGGCATCCATGGGATATTCCCAAGGAACTTCAACACTAATTACTTTAAAGGGCCTTCATCATACCAAACCCACATCCTGTTGTGCTTTGGCACATCCTGTTGTGTAATCACTTGCTGAAGTGGCCACCACCCACTTCCCATTAATGGATGGAGGGTACATATTTGTCCAGACCAGACAGAAACATCTGATCCTTCAGCAGAGCAGAATTAGCTGTCTACAGGGACACTGCCATTTCCCAAGGACGAGGCTCCAACTGTCCACCCATGAGGCCGGTTCCAAGCTAGAGGCCCTGGAATTGCCATCTGGGTATAAGAGCCCAACTCAGCCAGTGGCTACAGAGCTGCAGACTGTGATGATTTGACCCCTGGGGTGAAGACTGCACTGGTTTGGGACTGGTAGGTCAAACCGGAAGAGAGGGAGCCCTGGGACACGCCTGCTCTAGAATCTTCCCTTGTTTCACTCACCAACATGGGCAGGTGGAAACAGTGAGGACACAGTTCTCCTGATCCCAGTGGCTGCCCTCTCACTCCTCTTATCCACGTTTGCCCCTCTGTTCTCTCTGCCTGATACCAGGGAACCTCCAGGAGCCCCAGGAAACCTCAGAGCATCAGTAACACATCCACTGAGGAATCTAGGTCTCAATGTGGAACTGGTTCCTCCAATTGCCCCTCACATCCAGGCTCCAGAATGACTGGTGTGAAAGTGACACAATTTTCTTTTCCCAGCTTCTGGTTAACTCTCTTCTCCCTTGCTGGCTGGTGTATCAGAGAATCGGTCACTTTGCATTTACAAACTGTAGTTTTCGGTCTCACTCCCTCTCCGGAGCTGCTCACCATCCCTCCTGCAGGGCTTGCTCCTGGCCTTCCCTCACAAATTCAACACCACCGCCCCTCAGTGCATAACAAGCGAGGGGAGCTTGCTGGGGCTTGCAAGGAAAGGGGAGGGGCTGCCTTCCCCAAGCCTGTCCTCTGGCATAGCCAATGTTAACGCAGATCTGCAGGGAGATTGCAATTCTAACATAATGAGATATTAATGAGGTTTGCACATGTCCCCAGCCACAACACATCTCCCCCCTCCTCCTTCCACCTCCTCTTCTGCAAATCCAAAGAAAACCAGCTGCATCTCTGACACCATGATGCCTTCACTTCCCCCGGAGCCTGTCCTCTCCTGCTCCAGTGCCCCGGCTGCCCTGCTCACCTCGAGCTGCCAGCACTATAGAGCACCAAATGGGCTGGCACCGCCTTGTTGCCTGGCCTAATGGATGCTTGTTTAAACACTGGAGCTGTTTGCATTGCTGCGGCTCACTGCATGTTAAACACAGTCCTCTGAAACCCTATGCCAATCCAATAAAGGTATCAGCAGTTCAGTGTGGGGAGGCAATTACGATATGGTCCCAAGTGTGCCTTCTAAGCTCTAGGAAGGAAAATTTGATCGAACAACTAAAAGGAAAATCTGATTCGGCTCAGCATCACGTGGAGGACACAAGGCTTAACTGCAGCCAGGTCTGTGGAGGGCAGAGGGAAATCAATCCACGCGCGAGGGAGAGTGAGCGCACGTTTTAAGAGGGCTTTAAGCCAGCCTGTTAGTCTACTGCCTCCCGCGCCTGTCCTCCGCCTTCTGCTGCCTTGCTTTGTAATTCCAGGGGGTACACTTATTTATTTTTTAATGACAAACTGCCATCTTTCTGAGCCCCCTCTGCCTTCTCCCTCACCTTTAATTCCTTAAGCACTCAAATAAAAAAAAATGGCTTTTCTTGTGCAAGATCATTACCATATCAAAGGCAATGGAAAGAGCAGAAATGATAGTGGGCTAGCAGGCAGGCAGGTGAAGAAGGCAGGCCCGCTCAGAGGTCCATGGGTCCCTCACCTGGAGCTCAGGAGACCAGCTCATGAGCCCATGGAATGGTTTTCTACCTCAGCCAAATCTGAAAGATCGGGGAACAGATACGAGATTTATATTTATTTCTTGCCCACGAAGCAAAAGTTTTGGAAAAGTCAATCCTTTCTTTTGTTTTGAGGATCTGGCTATGAAGAGATGGGGTCTTAGTTTTCTTTTATGTCCTCTTTTTTCATTGAACAATCTGCTCCAAAATGGCCCTCCTTCCCCGAGGAAGAGTGAGAAAGCAGCAATGTATGTGTCTGGCAACACTGAGAGATGCTACCCACAATGCTCACTGGGTGCCATCCATTTACCAGGAATTTTGCCAAATTTCTGTCTGTTCCCCAAGGTTCTTGGCACAGGGGACACAGCCAAGATGGAGCTGGATGGCTGCTGTCAGCGTCAGCCAGCAGCAGCTCCCAACCAATGGATGTGAGGACAAAGCCGTGCCTTCAAAGGGTTTAGGGCCAGAGTGCTGGGGGTCCTAAATCCCAGGTGACCCCAATGCCCAGACGTGAAGGGAACTCTGCCATGATAGGACCCCAAAGGGTGACGGGACACACTGAACAGTGTCCAATCCATAAGCACGATCATGGGCCTCTAGAGCAGGACACTCTGAGGCCCTGGAACCTAGAGGGCCTGGTCCAGTCCCCTGCACCTGCCTTTTGTTACTCGTGGCATTGGCCTTGCACAAAACTCCAGTTCCCTCTGCCCAGGCTCCAGGTGGTGGGGGTCATTAGGCAGGCAGCATGACAGTACTGGCTGCCTTTGAGGGGGTACCACCCCCTCACCTCCCTTTGTCACTAAGTGGGAACAGCCACAGCAACTCATAGAGTGTGGTCAGCTTCAGTGCACATAACTGTGGACCCTGGGTTAAATACTGCTGATTTACATAAGCCACAAATAGGATGTTTGCTGTGTTCTCCTTGGGTTTCTGATTTAGTTCATGGAACAACTCATCTCATGCCTGGAAATACAGTATGTGCACTATCCCACCCCTTCTAAAATTGATAAGAAATGCCTTGCTGGCCTGCACATTGGGGAATATTCTACCTATCACATGCACACACATATGCATATGCTCAGACATATATCTTAATATATGACTAGCCTTTGTGTGTGTGTGTGTGTGTGTGTGTGTGTGTGTGTATACATGGGTGTATGAAGACACACTGGTCAGGCTCCCTTTAAAATATAACCACACACACACACATTTGTAGGTGTATGCATACGCAAATTATACACTAAGACTACCCCTTTTAATAAAAGTGCCAAAACCCTTTCTCAAGATTTTAAACCTTTGATAAAAGCCTGTCTAAAAACACTCAGGTGCTTCCTTGGTTCATTAGAAAGTAGATCATTAACTTCTTTTTGATAACTTATGGGGTCATAAGTTGCTGACCCTGTATTGGTTATAGGTCTGATGTTTAGTTTCTTTGTCTAGGAAAAAAGTGGGGGCTACTTATTTGACTACCAGCTACCTTTATGAGAAGGAACAGAAGCTTGCAAAGATGAAAGAACAATGTATTTGTGAGGCTCACTTCTGGCCCTGTTTGGAGGCGGTACCAGGCTGCATTTCCAGAATATGGAGTCTTATGGGTGTGCTGGTCCTGCTTCTTATTAATGTATGAGCCTTCCCATCTCCACTCAGCAGAAAGAACACATTTTAATTTCTTTCTTTTTCCTTGTATTGGACATGTCACCATGGAATAAAAATAGTGGTCCTGACCCCAAAATTCTTCAACCTACTCTCTTTCTCCACCCAGATGTAGAAACTCACCTCCACTCATTCTAATCCAGAGGCAACAGCTGAACTGTCAAGTAAGGAATTCTGTTTCAGTGATAGGGAAGTCTGGTGAAAGCAAGTCTATTTTTCAATAGTCATTTGAGATTTTCAAAGCAGAAGCAACTACAGAGGCACAGGTTATTCCTTTTCTTTTGGTTGCTGTTTGGTGTGTGCATGAAGAGCTATTTTAATTTAAAATATACAAAACCCCACCTTTCATATTGTTTATATAAAAACCTTCTTTCCTTTTTCTCATTTGTAACACATGAAATTTTCCCCCTCTGGGGACTTTCAAGATGGCAGAATAGAGAAGGTAGGCTTTCCTGGCTGCTCCGTGGTGTGAAACCAAGAAAGGAGACAGGCAGTTTCTCCGCTATGTGCTAATCCTTGGGGTCACCAAAACAAGAAAAATTGGTTTTTATTTGCAAGATCTCAAAGCTTCTTACATATAAATAAATAACGACAAACAAATGTGATGAAAAACCCTAGACAGGGGCTTCTCTGGGGGTCACATAGTAATTCAGAACCTAGTTCTGCCTAAAGTTGCTCCTATGAGAGAACTTATACCCAATTTGTGTATTTCTGATCAATAACTACTGTTATTGATATTCTTTGAATATTATTAATCTGAAATACATGTGATATATAATTAACTTAAGATCTTAGTGACTGTGATCCTAGCTACTTGAGATATTATGCAGGATAAGTCTCTCCATTTTCTTTTAACAGAATATAATTATGTTTGGCTACAAAAAAAATTTTTTTTCCTTCTCCATGTGAATACCTTCAAACCTGTTATCCTGAATTGAGAAAAGGGATTCTATCCCTCTCACCACCATGAAACAAGAATCATATCCTATTGTAAAACTGTTGATGATTATTAAAATCATTGAAGTCACTGAGGTAGAGTTCATTCTCTGGCTAGTGATACTGAATGAGAAGCCAAATGTTCCAGTGCTTCGCTTCCCGCTGGTCCTTCTCCCAAAGAGGTGTGGACACCTACTCAACCTGGACACAGATGTAAATGTCTCTTTCTTCCCTTAGGAAACTGGCATGTTATTATGCATCTCATGCCTTCTCTGGGAAGTGTTACTATGATCTCATTTCAGCAACCACTCTGGTCATCACTTCCCGAGAACCAAAAATTGCTAGAATGTTTTGTTAGGAATAAAATCTGAAATTCCTCAACGTGTATTACTGATGATTTAAAAGCCCAGATTAACACCTGGAAGAGCTGCATTTCTGTGACCTTTCATTAGGCTTTTTCCTTCAGTGTTTAGTAACGCAGAGGTCTAATCAGTGAAACACAATTTCAGCTTCCTTAGGAAGAATTAGACCTTTAGAGCAGTAGTGATTTTGACATTATAGTAAAAGCATAAATAAAATCATGGGCCTTTAGCAAAACACTTAAAGAGGTTCTCTTTTCACAAACTACCCCCAAAATGGCCTCAATCTTGTGCACAGGAGTTGGAGAGAGGATCTTTAGTGCGTTTTTGCACTCTTGATAAGATAGAGTGCCCAAAAAGCAAGGTGTTGGCCCATAAACCCAGAGTATAACAGCACGGATGAAGAATGATGGGCACTGTGGCCAGTGGTGTCCCTTCAGTACCTAGCTGGCTAAGGTCAAGCTACCAAAGGCTTTATGATTTTCTATTTATCTATATATTTGAATATTTTCAAAATAAAGAGTATCTTTAAAGTAGGTTGACTGACTGGAAAGGAGAAGGCATGAGGATAGAGGAAGTGTGTAGTCCAGTAGTGTCTGTGGGACCCCAAGCACCAGGCAGAGTCACAGTACAGAGAAAAGGACAGGCACAGATGCTGGGAGGTGGTCCTGGTCCTGCTGAGAACTCCCCTGGTTGAGGGGACAGTCCAGAGAAAGAAGAACAGGCTGTGGGCTGCACAATGCTCCAGGAGAGAATACAGACAGAGCCAACTCAGTTAGAAAACCCAACAGCCACATTCAAAGACATGGTTTTATTCTGACCCTGAAGGAAAAGGCTTTTGACATAGTGTCAGCCCCATATATCTGGAAACAAGAGTCAGACATGGAAAGGAGTGTTGAGTGGAAAGAGAATAAAAAAGCACATTTGCTCGACTTTCTTTGAAGGATCCTCTTTGGTTAAAAAATACCTGAAATATTAATTACCAATAGCCTCCCTTTAAAACAATTCTTAAAACATTGAACAATTTTTCGACTTAAAGTTGAAAAAGAGTCCAAAGCTCTTCTTTTCCTTTACACCACTTCCCTCATTGCCAACACCTTGCATGACCATAGTATAATTATGAAGAACAGGAGATTAACATTCATACAATGTTATTAATTAAATACAGACCTCATTTGAATTTCATCCCTTTTCTTCCCTGTCATTTTCCTTTTCAGGAGCCTATCCAGGATGATCCCAGATTGCACTGAGTTGTTATTCCCGTACAGGCTCTTCCGGTCTGTAACAGTGCTCAGCCCTTTCTTGACTTACTTGGCCTTGGCATTTTGGGAGAGAACTGATCAAAATGATTTTATAGGATATCCCTTAATTTGGGCTCACCCCATGCTTTTTCATGACCAGAGTGAGGTTATGCATTTTCAGCAAGAATACCATGAACTTGATGTTGCGTTCTTCTCTGTGCATTGGAACAATGGGTTCACCATGTTGATAGGTCTTTTCACTGCAGTGTTCCCTGACTCACTTGGTTAGGTTGGCGTATGCTGGTTTCTCTACTGTAAAGTTATAGCTTTCCCTTTGTAGCAAATAAATATCTTCAGGGAGGTATGATAGACTCTGCAGTACTCTTTCTCCTCACACCATCACTGGCCAGTTCTGGCACCTGACTATGGATCTCATCTGCAACAATTACCACCATGGTGTCTGTCTAATGGCGATTCTGTTGCCACTTTCCTTCCTTGTCAATCATTTGGAGTTTTACTTAAAAAACAGTTGTACCTTTTTCCTTATTTTATTTAGATCAGAATGGGCTTCTGGATATTGGTTTTATTCTATGAGTTATGATCTGATACTATCATTCTTTATTTTGCTCTTAAAATTTTTCTGGTTTTGGACACCAGGAACAAATTTATATTGATTCCTGTGTTCTTCTAACAACCCTGTGTCTTTGCAGGGACAGGCGGTGGGGTGTGCGGGGTTGGGGGGGCATCTCCTTATTTATTGGCACTGTAAGATATTCCAGGTTCATTTCTGTTCCTTTTCTTCCTGAGCCCTGCAATCAGCTGCTTCTCCATGGTGACTTGGATCCTGTCATTAGAGAACACTGTTTAAAAACAAGATATGAGTACTGCATGAGCTTAGAGATACTGGGCTATCTTCACTTCCAGGATTTGGTAGACATTGTTTGGTTTTATATATATATGTGTGTGTGTGTGTGTGTGTGTGTGTGTGTGTATATATATATATATATATATATATATATGCATGTATGTATGTATATTTATTTAATATACTATCACAGGGTTCATTTGAGCCTTCCCCTTTCTATACTGATGTCTGTGATAGGCTCCTTTTAATTTATAAGTTAGTTACATTTAACAATGAGCTTCCAGGTGACTAAGGCAGGTAGATTACTAGAATCCAAGGCAACATAGCAAGAATCTTTCTCAAAAAAAGCAAGGGGGCAGAAACACAGACCACCCACAGGCAGACAGAATAAGGGCCTCAGGGAAGGGAAGCAGGGAATGATACCACGCCATCCTGGGGGAGGCTTTGGGTCTAGAGAACATCCAGTCACCGTCCCTGACAGCTTTGGCCATAGTGCTTCTCCTTAGCTAAGACAGCCCTCGCTGCCCCTGACAGCTTTAACGGCAACAGCTCTTCCTACTTACCCTACCCTTAGCCCTAGTAATGGCCAATCACAAAATCCACCCCTACCCCAAGTACTTCCTTTGGTGTCAACAAAGCCTCACCTCCACCCTTGTGCTTATAGAGGCTTAGAGTTCACTTTTCTCCAGATTGGCTAAAGACGACAAAATAGAGTGGATCGGTCCCTTTCTGAATCCTGCACTTACATGTCATCCCACCAGTCACCTATAGAGACAAATCAAGCCCATAAGCCCCCTAGACAACAGACACCGCAGGCTACTCTCTTGGGACCCCTACTTATTTGTGAGTGCTTTCTTTCTGTTACTCTAACAAATCCTGTCACTTTGCCCTCACCCTTGTGTCTGTGGATTTCATTCTTCAATTCACGAGACAAAGAGCCCACCCACCCATGCTCCTTGTTACAGCAATAATCAGCTCCAAGGTCATTTTAATCTTGAGTGTCCCCAAAGGCCCAAATGTTGAAGACCTGGTCCCCAGTCCACAGAGCTATTGGGAGGTGATGGAACCTTTAGGGGGTGTGGTTTAGTGGAAATAAGTTAGCCTACTGGGGGCTGCCTTTGAAGGGACCATTGGGACCCCAGGCCTTGCCTCATTCTCTTTGCCTCTCAGTTGCCATGAGATAAACGGTTTCCTCTGCCCATGCTCCTACCAGGATGTGGAATATCACTACAGGTCCAATGAAAATAGAGTCAACCTCTGAAACTGTGAGTCAAAATAAACCTTTTCTCCTCCCAAGTTGATTATCTCAAGTATTTTGTCACAGTCATGGAAAGCTGATTAACACATCATTCATTGATTAATTTGGAAAAGGGATGATTTAGTAAATCATGAATTTAGTAAATATTCATTTGGCATATACCATATGTAAGGCCCTGTTATCTGGGGAGATGCTGGAGAATAGAGATGAATTTTAGGTGTTGCCCCCTGCTGGTTTATGGACGCTCAGGAATCATCCAAATAATAGAGAGAAGTCTTAGGAGAAACAAATAAACTGCTGTGGGCAGACAGAGGAAGGAGAAATGCATTCCTATTGAGGGAAGATGGGAAGGCTCCAGACAGAGCTGTCAATTTTTAAGGGTGTGCAGCATTTGGATCTTGAAAAGATTTGGGGACAGCATTCCTGGAAAGAGGATAGCTTGAACAAAGGCACTGAGGGGAACAAAGAACAGTGAAGCATGCAAAAGAGACAGAAAATCTGCAGCTGGGTGGGGAACAGGGCCCACGAAGGGAGCATGCCCAGGGCTGGTGCAGATTCTGGTGGAATTTGGGCTTCCTTGGGGGTGCCATGGAGAGCCCATGAGTTTGTGAAAAGAAATGACCTGTCTGGGGTGACATGGCAGGATCCAGAATGGAGGGGTATTTGATGGACAGGGAAGATCTTTGGAGGGGAAAGTGAAACGATTTAGGGGATCAGAGAGGGTCTAAATTGGGATAAGGACAAGGGAATGGAGAGGAGGGGAGACATCTAAGCAGAATCAGTAACACTTGCCAAGGACTTGATGTCAGCGCAAGGAAAGAGTCAAGGTAAGGTCAGGGTTCCAGGGTATGTTAAAAACCACCAGAGTGAGAAAGTAGGAGGTAAGAGGGTGGGAAAGTGTCTGACAGCACCCCAAGTGCAGAGTTGGGATCAACCACTTCCCCTGTGACCCTTTCAGTGCTTTGTTATGATGGAAAGAAAAGGAAAGAAAAGTCAGACTTCATACCAAAACACACTGCTACCTTTTAGCAGCAATGCTAACACTCTGGTAGGAAAGAAAACGACACTAAAAAGCAAAATAAATTCCTAGGTAGTAATGAAATTTAATTCACCCATGGCAATGGTTAGCCACTGCCACTGATAATCGCCACTTGGTGGTATTTTCTTTGAAGTTAGGTAGTTAGCACACTCTAAACTAGAAATTGCCCACATTTTATCCATTACGACTTGGAGGATATTAAAACAGAGCCATATAACTCTAGTCTCCAGGGAGTTTTAGAACACTGAGGTTGGGATGAAACCTTCAGAGCTACTCTATTAATGTTGTATCACCATTCAGATGCAATCGTTTTTTTTTTCTCCCAGGGAACAGCTTAAACTGACGTCTATACAATCATGACAATACTTATTAGTGCATAATGTACAGGCTCAGGCTGCATTTTGGGAGACTAGCTGTCTTTCGGGTTCAAGAAGAAGCTCCGAGTTGACTGCTGCTGTACGTGTCTCTATTCACGACAATAAACTGAACAATAAAGTTGTTAATCTGTTTTGTAAGATGCTACACAACTCAACCATGTCATAGGGCAACCAGAAGGCTGGAAGGAAGGTGGGAAGCAAGCAGCTTTCCTTCCCTTATGTTGGGAAGAATTCTGGAGCTGTAGACCCAATGGTTATAAGGAAGCCTGGTTATAAGGATGCCTGGTCTTGCCCAAGCCAAGGCGCCCAAGTGGGAGTGGGTGGCGTCCATGATGGCCTCCTCCTCCCTCCCCTCTTCTATGCAGGTGAGCCCACTTCAAGTCTTATTTTAGACAAAGGGTCTCCTTCCCCAAAGCTCTCACAGAACAAAGCTTCTAAAACAGTTCCTAAACCAGACTTTCTTCTGAGTGAAACAGAGATAATTTTAATCTTCAGAAAAGAAAATGAAAAGATAATTTAATTATACTCTTCAGGACATAAAAGTACCATGTGGAAGATGTGGAAGATGGAGGCTGATGACTTTTTTTTTTTTTTTTAAACTCCAGAAAAGTCAAAAGGGTTACATTGAAGGAGAGGGTAGCAATCTGTACATTCTAAGAATCTGTGACCACGAGAGTCGTTTACTGCTGGCACCGCTTCCAGGCAGTCTGTGGGTGCAGGTTTGTCTAACTGAGCTTGGACATGGGGATCCCAGGGGCAAAGGTGGTGGAGGATGGGAAGGTAGGGAGGCGGTGCTGGCCCCCTGCTCCTGGGGTCAGCACCCTTGCAGATATCAGACAGCAATTCTCCCAGGAATCTGGTCCCTCCTGACTAAGCTGCCACATTAAAAACATAGAAATTAAGGGGAGCAGCACTGGCAGTTGTGAAGGGTCTGAAACACACGGCAAAAGAGGCAAAAACTGGGCAGCAGTGTGGCCTGCTGGATCCTGCTCCCGCACCTCCTCTTGGTGCCCACTGCCCTCGAGTCCAGCATCTTCTTCTTAGTCCCTTTTCTTATGTGTAAGAGGGAGGTAATGGGACACTAAGACCTTTATGCTTATTTACTGATGAATTAGGTTATCATGTTACCAACTGAGCCCATGATTTTAAGTTTCTAATCATGGAACCGAAGCCTCTGCCAATTACTAGAGGAACCTCAAGCCTGGACCAGCAGTCTGTGAGGACAATTGCCAGGGGTCAGGGAGCAGCTGCAATCATACTTTCTAGTTCTCTGAAAAAGAGGTAAAAGATGCAGGGGAGAAGCATTAGCAAGAGGCGAGGTTCCTGTTTTCTTCTCTCTCCTTTCTTCTCTCTCCTGAGGCTCTGGCTCTCATGTCCCCGGCTATCATAAAGGAACCTTGCTTCCAGCAGGACCCAGTTTGCAAAGAGCTGTGCTAAGTGCAAACACTTGATCCAAAATGATGAAGAATCTCCAGAGGGTGACAGCAGAGCCTTACACCAAGTCCCAGTCCCAGGTGCCACACAACTCAGATGCTGCACCACTGAGGTTTCTCTTTGGTCTCCCTCCCTGGCTACCTGGTTCATCCTTCCCTAAACCTTCACTGCTGAGAGATGCGGTCGCCCAGCCATCTATGGTTCTTACACTAAAATTAACCAACAGGTTTCAAACGCTCTTTCTCTTGCCTTTTCTTCTTTCCTTCTACTGGCTTAGAATGGCCGTGCTTATCAAAACGCCTTCAAGTTCTTTAGATCACATCGAACTTGGGTTGTATGCTGTCATGGGATGTCCATGCTCTGGAATGTGACTGCAGGTCTAGAAGTTCCGGTGGGCCTACTGAACCTGTCCTCTTCACCAGAAGCTGCACCCCGCTCTGCCTACCTTTCTTTACCTTGTCTCCCTTTAGTTGCCCCCTTTAGTCTCCAGTTCTGGGATCATTTTCTCAAGAGGAAAAAGAACTTCTGAAAAGAAATTTAGAATAATTTCATGACTTGCATAATAGTTTTTGCCCGACTTGCTTTGCCTGTATTTAAGAAAGGAACATAGATAAATAAGAAGTACTCAACTTGTGTCTTGAGACACAAACTTTCTCCTCAGATTTTTATTCCTTGATGTATCCCTTCAGTTCCTCACTGGCTGATAATTTTTGTTATTTTGGATTTTTTAAAAAATTTCTCCTTCTAATTCAGACTAAGTGGAATTGGAAGGATGTCATCAAATGAGAAAAAATTATAAACTAAGTGAAGTTAAGGTCTATTGATCTCAAGATTAGGCAGTACCTCAAGATAAGGTTGACCAAATGTTGCTTAGTTAATAGGGACCAGGAATCCGTTAAGTGCTTTAATAAATAGATAAGGCTAATTTGTAATTAGCATATTGATTGTTTACATATAACTGAGTGTTTCTAAAGTGCTTGAGGGGAGCTGAGAACAGCTTGTTAGGGGCTTTAAATACCCCCTTACAGATCATTTATTTCAGTACAAATAGACACTGTCTTCCAATCCTATCTTTGCTGGAAGCATCAATCAAAAAACTAAAACCACTGCAAATTCCCAATAAGCATAGTTAACTGATAATCTTTATTTGTAGAAAATGTCACCAAAGTCCCTCTTCTGACCCTCTGAAATTTATCTGCAAACCTAGAGAAATAGATGCTGTTATAGAGGGGCAGCAGAACGTAAAGGACAGTGACACAGAAGAGATGAGCCCTGTGTGAAAGTCTGTTCAGGAGGAAATGCCTGTGAGGAAACTGAGATGTTGAGAAAGAAAGACAAGGAAGGAAGACTGGGAGGAAGGAAAGGAGGCAGGAGAGAAGAGCAGGAGAACATGGAGGCAGACCTCCCCAGACATAGCTAAGACAGATGACAGATGGACCAGGGGACCCCAGGAGGGAACAGTTTGTCCCTGGAGATCCCCTAGTTGGCTTTTTCTGCACAGGCCCAGCCCACCGCATCCTGTAGGGGGACCTCTTTGTTCTCTGAGATAAGAGACGGAGTCCTCACTGCTTACCCTGCAACTTGTGCCAGGGACTAGTTGAAACTCCCCAAACCCCACAGGAGCAAGGAGCAGGGCTCTGGGCAGGAGCACCTGCGGGCAGGGTGGGACACAGCACCCTTGGGAGCACATGCATTGCCTTAAATGCTCCTTTCTTCATTTAGGCAGAACCACCAAAGGGTCTTCCCCGTGTGCAAGGCCTGGAGGTGGAGAGAACTGCAGGTGGCCGCACTCACTGCTTGGGCCTGGTGCCAGCGACAGGGTGGAGCGTGTCACCCGCCTTTGATGTCCTGTCAGGACAGCCTCTGCCTGCTGAATATTTATTTAATCCAATTTGGCCAATCAAACTTTGGGTCTAATGAGTGATTACAGTAACGGGCAAGCTCTTGACCCAGAGTGCCCTTCTACTTCCTGAGGTCAGCCGGGGCTTTGTTTGAAAACAAGCACAGCAGGGAGCAGAGAACCCTGAAAAAGGCCAGTGTGTGTGAGCATGTGCACATGCGAGCGTGTGGACACGTGGCTGTATGTGCGAATGTGTGTCTGTGTGTGTGTGTGTGTGTGTGTGTATGTGAACATGTGAGTGTGTGAATATGTCTGTTAGTGTACGAATGTGATTGTATTGTGAGTGTGTGTGAACATGTGTCTGGGTGTGTGACTATGTGATTGTGTGCATGCGTTCTGTGAATGAGCGTCTGCGGATACGTATGACAGTGTGTGAACCTGATGGCCTGTGAATGTGTGTGTGCGCACATGTGAGCGTGTGAATGGCATACCTGTGTGTGTGTGTGTGTGTGTGTGTCTGAGCACCTGGGACTGTGAGCATCTGCTGAGGGTTGCCGAAGGAGGAGGAAAAGAAGGATGGGAAGCTGGGAAGGAGAGGCTGGTAGAGGTGCCTCTTCCCTCAGCTGGAAATGCAGATGACCGCGGTGGCTGGCGCAGGAGCAGCCAGGACCCAGGCTGCGCGCGGTGATGTCATCCTCCATTAATCAGGAGGCAGATGCTCCGCCTGAGCGCTCTGCATTACCCAGGAAGAGGGTGAGGAAGCCGACCCGGCTCCTGGGCTCTCCTATTTCTACCTCCACTGAAAGACAAATAGGAACCATGTGGCTCTTCCACCCTGGCTTCAAAGCATGTGCTGGAGGGACCTCGGCTTCCACGGGAGCAGAGTCCCAGGCTGCCACGGCCCCTGGTGGGCTGCCCGGTTGTCCTCTCTAAACCTCTTTGCCCTAACAACGCTGTGAACAAACTTGGAACGCAGGCTTCTCTATCTGCTGGGAGAAAATAAACTCCAAGGCGCACTGTGATTATCTGCTTGTTGAATCTTGTGCCTGTTTTGTCTCAACAAAGCCAGGTTTCCTTAGCATCCCTGGCCCCATGGATCGCTCGGGCACTTCCATGAGCGTGTAACCATGTTCAGCATGAGATCTCTGCCTTTCCAGCTGCACAAGGCCTGCACAACACCCTGCTGCCCATCGCCACTCAATCTGAAGGTATTAATCATCCGTTTACTGCTGTCCTGAGCTGCCCAGCCCCGCCCTGCGGCAGCAGGACACGCAGACTTCTCAGGGAACTCAGCCTTCCAGGCAGATGCGGTTACATGGCAACCATAAAGACACCTTTTTCCTTTTTTTTTGGACCGATATTCTATTAATCCTTACAAGTTTATTAGTTCTGACTCACAGCAATCCATCAGCTATAAGTGCAATAAATGATGCTTGGAAATGAATACCCACATTTCGACAGAGGAGGTTTTACATATTAAATTATCTTTAAAGTTATAAATAAATAACATACGTGAAATAGATCTAAGCAATAAACATACATTCAGCAAACAGTACTAAGTTTCGTATTCAGCAAGCTAGAGCCATTCTGGCAGTATCTTGTTAACAGGCCCTTCACTCCCTGATCTGCTTCTCTTCCCTGGTAAAATTATAAATCCATCATATCAAATATGGTGGTTGTTCCTCTCAGAAAATAATAGTGCTTCCTCTAATAGTATCAGTCTTCAGCTTTCCTAGGTTGTTGTTGAGGATCTTTTTTTAAATTTTTAATTTTTTATTTATGTGCTTCCATTATTTCTTTTTCTCTAGCTTTCATGAAGTATTTTTAACCAAACACTGTACATATTAAGGTGTACAGCATGCTGTAGTTTTTGTTGTTGTTGGTTTTTTTTTTTTTTTTTTCAGTGCTGGGGATTGAACCCAGGGCCTTGTGTTTGCAAGGCAAGCACTCTACCAACTGAGCTATATCCCCAGCCCCAGCATGCTGTTTTGATACATGTATAACATTGAAAATGATGACTACAGTCAAGCTAATGAACACAGCCATGACCTCACATAGTTACCATTTTTTGGTGTGCATTGTGGGAACTACTAAGATCTACCCTCTTAGGAATTTCCAACTATACAATACATTATTATTGGTTCTAGTCATGTCCTCTGTTAGACCTCCAGGCTTAATTTATCCTGTAAAACTGAAATTTTATACCCTTTGGCAAACATCACCTCATTCTCCCTACTCCCAGGCCCTGGCAACCACCGTTCTACTCTCTGTTTCTATGGGTTCATGTTTTTTAGACTTCCTCATATAATTGAGTTCACACAGCATGTTTCTGTGCCTGACTTAATGTCACTTAGCATCATGTCTTCCAGTTTCATCTATATCATTGCAAACATTCAAGACCTTCCCTTTAAAAAACTCGTGTATAATATTTCAGTGTGTGTGTATATGTGTACCAGATTTTTAAATCCATTCATCAATGGACACTTAGATTGATTCCATTTCTTGGCTATTGTGAAACAGTGCTTCCATAAACATGGGTGTGCAGATGTTCCTGAGATACTGACTTCAAATCCTTTGGAGATATACCCAGAGAGGGAATTGCCAGATCATATGGTAGTTCTATTTTTAATGTTTTGAGGACCCTCCATCCTGTTTTCCATAATGGTTGTACTCATTTGCATTCCCACCAGTGTTGTTTTAAAATAATAATTAAGAAATTTTCTGTGATATCTTCGTTTGATCCTGCTTCCTCTTCTTCTACTCCCCTCCTTACAAAGTCCCTTGGATAGCTTCTAAAAAGTGATTCCCTTAAAGGAAGTCTTGTTTAAATCACAGCTTCAGTAGGTGTTTTCAAGGACCAAAGCCATTAGAAACTCATCTTGCTTGTGGGAGCCCAGAGTCTGCCTTTAGGAGCCAGGAGTTTCTGTTTTTGTTGCGTTGTGATATGAAAGCAAGAGAGAGTCAAATTTCAAACAACTGTATCACATTATCATCCAAAAATAAGTTAAAAAAATAGCTGTTTATTTTGGGTTTTGTTTTTTCAACAAGGGGAACCAGAAAGAGTGAGCTTGCAGTGCTGTTTGCTAACTTGTATTTCTTGCTAGCTGAATTCTCTAAAAGAGACACTCAAATGATAAGTTTTATAGTAATGTTCTTTTTTCAGTAATGAAGTAAGTCTGTATAATTTCATCAATTTTTTCCCCTCGTGGAAATGCAATTATTGCGCTCTTGTTTCCTATAACTAAATACTTTATTCATGATTAGCCTCACTCATAGATTTAATGTACAACAAAATGCCACAAGATTCATGCCAATGACAATTTAAAGTGAATTAAGGGTTAATGACATGGGTGTGGTCTGGTCTAGTCTGGTTATAAATAAATAACGTACGTGAAATAGATTTAAGCAATCACTGTATACTCAGGTCATGTGATCTGTCAAGGGGCCCTTTATTACTTAACCTCAAAGACTACAAACACTGGAACTCCACTTTTTTGCCAGCCACTCCTCCAGCATCTCTGGTCCCTTTCTAACCGCTCCTCTTCCTACGCCTCTCTGCACACAGACCTGCTTTCGGCTTGTGAATGCAGGAAAACTGCATCCATAAATTATATCATACCTTGCTGCCAGCACGCAATTTCCCCAGACTTCAAAACTTCACAAATCAGACAGATCAAGACGCAAAGAGTTGCACTCAGTGCCTCTGCTGGATTCTGAGGCTGGAGACACAAGCACTGATTTAGTGGCTGTCTGCCAGGAGGACGGACAGCTCTGATAACACCCGACCGGAGCTCCCGGTTTACCTTTCTCCCATGCCAACACACACACACTGACATCCCTACCAAATCTGGTAGCCAGGGGCTAGGTGGGGCCCCCCATGGTTGAGAGGTTTCAAAATATAGGCAAAGACATATTCTGAAACTGTAATAGCAGAGAGTTGGAACTGCACTCGGTTTTGGGGTAGATACTCAAATTCTAGAGATGGGGATGGGGCAGGAATGGTAGGCCTTGGGCATCCAGTAGCTTGCAAGTGAGGGAGACCTCATGACCTACTTACTAGCCCAGCTCCTTCAGTTTTCAGAAAAGGAAACTATAATATAGTCATGAAGTGATTTGCTCAAGATCACAATGCCAGTTTGAAGCAAGCTAGGGCCTGAACCAGGGCCCACTATCATCAGTAAGCCGTCTTACAAAGCTAATTCCAGCCAACTTCAGATCAAATGACCACAAAATATAATGATGTTCTAACGCATAGGCCCATATTGCATTAGAACAGGACATACCGCTAACAGTCATGACATAATGGCACAATTTCATTCTGCCTCAAGGGTTACACAGTGGATGGAGATAAAACTCTAAATTAGAATGAGAATGGCCACTGTGAGCCAATGGAGGCCATCTTTTCTCTGATAAAGGCACTTTCAATATATATAGTACACGTATTATAATCAAAATAATGAGACTCATGTTATTGGCCAGTGGTCCTGACAGTGCCACCCAGTGCACGCACACCTGTGGACAGACATAAACCCAACAAATACTCCCTGTGGAAATCTCTTGTCCGTCCTCGACACGATTCTGCCAATAACTACCCCCCGCCCCATGTACATTGTGGCTGAGACAGACGCGCACCACGAGGACTGGCTTTTCATTGACGCCTGTCATCTGTGCAGGGCATCACTTGCCCTGCTTCACGAACACTCAGTATCTTTCCCAAGGAACACTCAGAGCCCATCCCTGACTCCTCCCATCTCTCGTTTGTCCATGTTTCATCTGATGCCACCTCTTCAGCGTCTGCATTTTGTCCTTTCTCACTGCCATGGACTTGCCTAGAGTTCCCTTAGCTTTTCTTTTTTTTTGATTGGACCACAGGTGTTCCATCACTGAGCCACATCCCCATTCCTTTTGAATGATTTTAAGACAGGGTCTCGCTAAGTTGCTGAGGATCTTGCTAAGTTGCCCAGGTTGGCCTTGAACTCTTGATCCTCCTGCCTCAGCCTCCTGAGTCTCTGGGATTACCGGTGTGCACCACCACACTCTGCTCCCCCATCTCTTGTATAAACTGTTTTTCAAAATCATTTCTCTTCATCCTTGATGAAGGCCTCAGAATTAACATCCTCAGGCACACCTCTAGACAGCATTAAGTCCCTTGGGAACCTTCTGTGGCTCCCCATGGTTAATTGAGTAAAGTCCAAATTTCTTTGCACCATGTTTCAGATTCTCCATAAGATGGCTTAGCCTGAATGATCACTGTGGGTCCAATCCTCAGGAAGCTCCCACCTTGTACCTTTGTGCTGGCCTTTGTGCCGGATGGATGCCCTTTTCGGTGATTACCATCTTCCTCCCACCCCCTCATCCAGAGTCAAAACTCTATTCCAAAGCCACACAAGTTTACTCTCTTGCCCCCTGACCTTCTACAGTGCCTCCTTAAGACCAGCAATGAGAGCACCTAATACCTTGTTATAGGTGCTTTTTCTCCATTGAACTATAAATGACTGAGGGCAAGGAGACCTGCATCTCTGGACAAGTCACTGGCACTCTGCTTTCTGTGTAGTCTCAACAAGCACTTGCTGGAACGAATCCTGTACCTCTACATGCAAGCTAGTGCTGATTCCGCAGCCTGCCGTAGCTCCTCTGCATAGTTTGGAATCCTGTTTTCTATGTATGCTTACACTCTCCTCTTCCTCATCCACCCCTGATGCTGCTGTGATTGCTTCATTTAACTTGACAGGAACAGCCTTTGTATTTGGGCAACTTGTTTTCTTCACACTTGGCCTCCCCAACCTATGTCGTATCTGTGCACCCTCAAGATTCATTAGGTCCCTTCTAGTGAGGAGTGAATAGAATCTGTACTCCCCCACTTCCCTGCTATGTGGCTTTGAGCAGGGTGCTGAACTGCCCTCAGTCTTGGTTTCCTCACCTGTAGAATGGGACAATAATTCTCCAGTGCTGTGAGGATTACTGTGGCAGTCACATCTGACATAACAAGGCGTTCAATAAATACCATAGCATGCTATGCATTTTAGACCAGGTCTAGGTGAGTCACCTGTAAGGGTAGCAGCTGTGAAACCTCTTAACTGCTTCACAAATGAGTCCTTACACCCAGCCCCAAGCTTGGTTTCTCCCCAGCACACTGGATTTCTGAGTTTCTTCACAGGGGTGCCTTTACTTATCCCTCTCCTCGTAAGCAACATGACGTACAACCGGCACACATGGCCCTTCACTTCAGGAAAACAGTACAATTCAGATTCTATCTGCCATGTTCCAGCCACAGAGATAATTCCGGGGAGCTGCTGTTCATTAAGATTTACTTGCATAACTTAGGAGTTTTGCTAAATTCACAGACTTTGTTACTAATGGTATTGTCTTATAATCTATGATAAATATAGACTATGAGTGATGCTGATGAATGGGTTGGATCTCACAATTGTGTTAGTTCATTTTACAATCGTAAATTAAAATGTTCTCTCCTCCTACTATGTAGATTTGATCTAAGTTTCATTATGACAACTTAATATTCTCTTAGTTTTCATAAAAACATGCTGGCTTTTAATTTTGCTTTCTACTTCCAGATGTAACTGTATATGATTGGCAACATGTACTGCCCAGATTACAGAATTTGGTAATAAGTTATATTTATACTGTCTTTGAAATTCTTTTCAGGGTGGAATATTTTGTAGCTTAAGTTGTTGTATGTGTTTAGCCCTTGGTTTCCCAACAGGATTATGAAGATTCTGCAAAATGATCCACTGACTCAAACATGTGTCACTGTAAGTTCTGAAAGAAAGCCCTCAACATATGGAGGTAGACTGAGGCCTAGATGTGAGCTTCCTATAGTACTTACATTGGTTAGAAGTTTTCTCCCCAAATGTTATGCTGTAGCTTAATTCTGGTACATAAAACCGGGATACCCATTGATAAGCCTAATTTGTTGTTGTTGGTACCGGAGTAGGAGTCTTTCTTTAGGGCTGGGGGAAGATTTGGGGCAGAAAGAAAGACAGTAATGAGGGGCTGGGGTTGTAGCTCAGTGGTAGAGCACTCACCTAGCATGTGTGAGGCACTGGGTTCGATTCTCAGCACCACATAAAATAAACAAATTAATACATAAATAAAGGTCTAAGAAAGTTAAGAAAAAAGAAAGTAGTGATCAGACATCACCTAAGGCATGTGTTCTCTTCTGTGCACAAGTGTGTGTATGGGGCAAGCGTGTGCCACGTGCATGTGTGTGTTGAAGGGTGATATGTGTGCAGTCTTGCTTGGGGCAAGACCGAGTGGTGATGGGCTCTGGCCCTTTGGTCCACTATGCTCTTAAATTTCACTTTGACTACAAATAACTGAATAAATGACCTAACCTATTACTTCACATCAGAAACCTTTAACATGGAAACCAAGAGCCATAGTATCAAGGAGAACACAACCCACATACCATTCTTTAGTAGCCAAGTGCTAAGAGATGTGGGAGTCCATGCCACCCACAGTGCCCTCTTATGAAGACTGAGGAACACAGCCTTGCTAGCTCCTGTCCTCTTCCTGCTGCAGACATGCTGTGACCTGGAAGCCCTCCTGATTACTGAAGGAAGCTCCCTGGGATTCATCTGGACATAACACTGTCTAGATGAACCAAAGCAGACATTTTATCTGAGAGCCACCACCCTGTGACCATGGCCTGAGCTCACTGTCCCCCCCTGGTTTAGGCAGTCTCCTACTGAAATCACTCATCAAAAAGTTAATTTAAACCAACCTTAAAGAAGACACAATTTCATTATTTTTTTCCTTACCAAATACGCCCTTTTTGTATACACTCCTGATATTAATTACAGAGACCTCAAGTTTGTAGCTTTTCCATGTAAAGAAGGTACATTTCTATGTATAAACTGCATAGAAACACAGGCTAAGGCAGTTACATTAGGAAATTGAATTGTGATTTGACCACTTTATTCCCCAAAGCTGAATAAAGCAACTATCTGTGACATCACAGAGACAAAACATTTTCAGCCTGACAGGTTAATTTAGGCAACATTTTGTGCTCAGCTCTATTAGAATAACCAGCATAACTCAAAACAACTGATATTGAATTTTTGCCAAGATAAAATGTTGATATAAACCTGTTGGTATTTTGGATCTGTTTTCTCTAACAAAAAGCAAAAATTTTAATAAATCTATAAAGTCAAAATTTATTTCGTTTATATATTAGAAATGGGGTGCTGACAAAACAAGAAAGAATGTCTCACCTAAATAAAAAGATTCTTCTAACATGAAAAAAAGCTAAATTATAAGGTTGTTTTGAATATTGCCCTTACCTTCTAATCACAAAACTTTAAAGGGTAGAAAGCTGCTTCTCTTGTAGAAAGAAAAAAAAAAGGTACACAATCTTTACAGAATCCAAATGTGAAAGAAGATACTGGAGACAGGCCATATTGACAGGAAGAGAGTAAAGAGGTCCCAGGCTTGTGGGGGCCTGGAGACAGGCTGGGTTGAGGGAATGGGGTTCATACATTGCCTAGGGCTAGAAAAGTAAAATACCCAAGCTTTGAAAACAGAGAAAAGAAGAGGTAAAGAAGAAAGGAACTAAGCATTAAAGAGGAAAAATAGGGCGCCAGTGTAATTTGAACCCTGGGGAGGGAGGCTACCAGGAGGCTTAAGGAGCAACCCCATCACCGCATTCCTGGAATTCTAGAGGGGGCCTGCTTGGATTCAAACAATGATGTATGGGATGGTTTTGGCTCAAACCCAAATCCAGCCAGAATGAGGAGTTCTTCCTTGACCCAGATGTGCATCAGCTTGGGCCCCACAGCTCCTGCCGTGGGTGTATGTGATTTCCTTATACAGATCAGGTACGGTGGAGATCCTGCAATGGCAGGTTTTATATGCTACATAAGCACAATCTGTTCATTATCCACCACAAAAAGTCTGGAATATCACATGATACTGTAAGGTTAGGTTGTAGTACAAAATGTGAAAGGAATGATCCACTCTCCCCAACCCCACCAACCCTGGCCCTAGAAAGGAGCAAAGCAGTTTCTACAAAGTTCTGAGGCCCACCAGTCCTCTCAGTCCTCTTTTTCTCCTTGTTTACCTGGGCTACTGAGTAAAGGAGCTTCCTGCCTTTTAAATTCTAGGCTCCTGATTAAGAGTAAATTATTCCAAAGCCAACAACTCTTCCTATTCCTGCAGACTATCTGAATTACCATTTTATTTGCATCTGAGGGATTCACATGTTTAAATATCTCCAGCAATACAGTGATGTGTTTTCATCTAAACCTTGTTACAAAACTTTTCTTTTCTTTTCTTTTCTTTTTTTTTTTTAAGATTTATCCCTAAACCTTGAAGTTTTATATTGGGCTTTAGGGGTTGGTGCCTGGTGAATGAATGCCATTTCCTTGTTTGTTTGTTTGTTTAAGTAGCTAAACATTTATCCTTTATGCTAAAACCAAAACCACCAACAAAGCAGCATATTCCACACCACTCTGTATTCTTTCAAATATCATAAGAGTTGAAGTTTCAATTGCACAAAGATATTTAAATATCAAGAAATCATGCTTATCCTCACCTCTGTCATTTGATATTGAATTGGCAGACTTCCCACTTGGGGACTCACAAACTTTGTTTCACTGATTTTTAAACAGTCTATTGAAGGATAGATATTTAATAAGTGTTTGTCCAATGAAAATCCCCCCTCACCCACACACAATTAATAAAACCAAATCCAAACTTTATTTAAATTGTGACATACTGAGTTCCTCCTTGTCTGGTTGGGCAGCACCGGTTTCATCCACCTATCCATGCACATAACATGAAAGCAGTTATTCAGACAGTGGGTTTTAATAAGTCACTTAGGAAACAAACAAACAAAGAAACCAGGTGAAGGTGCTTCCTGGGAGCTCTGAGCAGTAACCAGGAGCAGGGGCATGGCTCCGGCCTAGTCTGCCCTGCACACCTCCCCAGGCCTGATTAACTATCTTCTATTTTAGCACCAGACATCTTCTAATGAGAAAATGTTAAGTTTTCCCCAATAGTATGATGGTAGAATCAGAACAGAAAATACCAGTAAACCTTGGGAACACCCCCTCCTCTAAGATGAGCTTATAAATGGTTTTATCTTTCTTAGTTCTATCTTGATTTCTTTTGAATTTATCACTCAATATACATAATCCTGAAAATTTGCCTTGTGCAAGGTATGGCAAAATCTTATATCCAGAAACTCAAGATAATATATGCTTCAGCTTCATCATAATAGTGGTTTTTGAAAGCGAGGAGTTTATTAATTATCTCGACAAACCATCCAGGCTGATGCTTTCAGGCTCAGGGAATGTTGGCTTGAGCAGATTTTCATGGTTGATCTGAAGGACTTAAGCCTAGAAGCAAATACTTTTCAGTCTATATAATGAGCCTGACAATGTGAATAATCTCAATGCAATAATTTTGTAGATGCTAAACACACAGGTATGTGCAAATATACAAAGGTAGCCCCCAAATAGCCAAGAAATAACCATAACACACACGTAACTGCTAATTCTAGAGGTAACATAATAAATAATTCTGATTTTTTTAAGTACAAGCTTCCATGCTGGAAAAAAATTATTTCCAAAAGAATAATTAATGTATTATTTAAATAAAGATCAAAATGAAGCCTCCTAAATAGCCCAGGTGGCATTCCTGGTTTTATAAGTAAATTTGTATGGAAAAGCTAAAACAGATAAATAAAATAAGCTTCCTGGTCTCAGGGAGGTTATCAGTTCATTAAGGGTCAAGAAATAACTACACTTCTTAAACTACCTTACTTACTTCGTAAACTACTCCTATTGATATTTCAAAAGGAAAATAAAATAATAGCACACAAACCTCTCCACACACACACACAGACACAGACTCTACAAAAGCAAAGTTTGCAACATGCTATAATTAAGCTCACATCCTGACAGTAAAAACACAAAGTTTTATTCTAAATATAGAGGAAGACTCTGCATTGTGCAACCGCTCTGATGACTGTTTTTTAACATTAGTCATTGATATAGCAGTGTCTCCTTTGCATAAGAAAATGAGTCTTTCTGAAAATATACTTACAGGAGACATGAAAATTGTACTGCTTTACTTCTTCATTTCGCATGGAGATTTTTCTTCAAATCTCTGGTACACTTGATCCCTGCCTCATCCTTTTCATGGCTCTGAACCACTTTCATTTAAATGGCATCTTCCTTCTTGCTGTCAAGGTTGAAAAGTGCTGTTTGCTACACGCACATGGACTGCTAGCTATAGCCTAGTTTCTAGACCTCAGCGCTCTATAAGGGCTGACCCCAGCCTCCTCTTGAGATGACATTTGTCCATGGAACACATGCTACACACACAGGCCAGCTGTCAGGAACTGGACAAGTCCTACTCCATGCAACACTAAAATGGTGGCATGGAAATGACATTTCCCAGCATATCGGAGTGGACTCAGTACTAGTTAATAAAAGAAGGATTACCTGAGACCAGCTCAACTCACGCCCACAAAGCACTTTGAAGTACCTAGTGCAAAGTAGGGCTGATTGTAACTTATGAGACTTAAAGTCCTTAGAGGGTGGCTGTAAGCGTTTGGGCTTTGGCATTCCTGCCACCTGGAATTTACCTGGTATGAGTTAAACTCTCCCACAAGTTAAACTCGCCAAACCACAATGTCCTCAAATGGAAAATAGTGATATTTGGTGGGACTATTTTCAAGATGACATGTGATGATACATATAAAAAGGTTAATAGGGTGCCCGGCAAGTGGAAGGACTCAAACGTGACTAGTACTGTTTTTAAGTTCGAACTCTTTAGAAGAATGAAAGCTTCCGCTTTGCATCATTTAGCAAACACAGAGGTACACAAAACAAGCCCTATGTAGAAAACCCCCCAACAATTTACTAAGGGAAATTAGGAGGCAAACCCACTCCCAAGCACCCCTGCTGCTCTGGCCCCTGGGCTTCATTGGGCTGTTAAGAACAATTCCTGGGCCTTTGGAGAAAATATTTCGGCTTTCAAATAACTGCTTCGAAAGGGACTAAAAACTATATTTAACTGCCTCTCGGGCAATTAGACCATGACCATCACCACATCTGCTATTTGCTCATCAGGAAACTGCTTCCAAGACATTTAACATTCATAGGTGTATCAGCTCATTATTAATACCCTAGGAATCCTCCATGACACTGTGAACTATGGTGCAGAATTGGAGGCCAGGAGGCTCCATCTTGGTTTCAATTTATCTAAGAGGACTATGAATGAAACCTCCCAAAGGACGGAATGTAAAGTGGGCTCAAACATGGACTGAATTATAGAAAAGCTCCAGCAGAAAGACTACTTCTAGAAACTTGTCTTCAGGGGGCTGGGGTTGTAGCTCAGTGGTGGAGCACTCACCTAGCATGTGTGAGGTACTGGGTTTGATCCTCAGCACCACATATAAATAAATGAATAAATAAACAAATAAATAAGTATAAAAATACAATATAATTATTATTTAAAAAAAAAGAGAAACTTTTCTTCAACCATCTCTGCTCTTACTCAGATTTTATTTATTCACATTCCCAGGAAATAATCATGATAGCAAACACTTATGTGGCACTAACTAGGTGCAGACACATATATTAATACAACGAATCCTTACAAGGTCCCTATGAGGTAGAAACTCTGGCTATCATTGCCATCCTATTTGTGGGGGAACTGAGGCCCTGGCAGGTTAAATAACACAGGAGCAGCGCCGGAGCTAGGGTTTGAAGCCAGGAAGCCCATCCCAGGGTTAAGCTCTTCCTTACAGCCACGCCAACTCCAGTCTCACTACCACGCCTCTGAGCATTCAGAGGTGGTGGTGGGAATTCATTATTCCCACTCCCATGCACTGTTCCATTCTTCTGGCACTGAAACAGACTCACTCCGATGAATGTCCACTGGACCTGAGATTATGCCATGTCACACCAGCAAGCATGTCATTGAGACAACCTGGCTTTTATTCTAAAGACATTCCCATCATTGAATGTAGAGAAATCTGAATATAATGTTCTTTTTTCAATTTACAAATACAGATTAATTTACATGAAATTTAGCCAACTATGGAGCCTGAAGACAGCAATGTTATCTTGAAATCATTGGGATGAGATTGTCAGTTGCTCGAGGAGTCAGGTCCATATCTTTAATTTCCTTGAGTTCCCGTATGTGATGGTTGATTTTATGCATCATATTGGCTGGGCTATGGGACCGAGCTGTTTGGTCACATGCCTGTCTAGATGTTGCTGTGGGAGTTATTTTTTAGAAGTGATTAACATTTACATGGGTAGATGTCAAGGAAAACAGATTTCCCGCCATATTGTGGGCGGGTCTCACCCAGGCATGTGAAGGTCCTAAGAGCAAAGATTGAGGTTCCCAAGAGGCAGCTGTCTGCATTAAGACTGCATCACAGAGAACCCACCTGTACTTCCTGCCTGAAGATGTTGGCCTCAAGACTGCAACACTCATGGTTATTGTTTGGTTTTTGTTTTTGTACTGGGGATTAAACCCAGAAGCGCTTACCCACTGAGCCATATCCCCAGACACCTTCATTTTTCATTTTGAGACAGGGTCTTGATAATTTGCTCAGGGCCTTGCTAAGTTGTTGAGGCTGGCTTTGAACTTGCAATCCTCCTGCCTCAGCCTCCCGAGCCATTGGGATTATAGGCCTGTGCCACGGCACAAGGCATACCTTCGTGGTTATCTGAACCTCCAATTTCCACTCCCCAGTCAAATTCCTTGAGATCTCACCCCATGTCTCTCTCTCCATTTCTCGTTCTCTCCCTCCCCCAACTTGATAGTAAGTAGGTAGATTCCAGATGGCAGGAATATAAAAGCTCTGGTTAGCTTCTAATATTCTTTAAGTCCCACGAGTTAAAATCAGCCCTACTTTTTACTAAACTTGTAGGTGCTTTGTAGGGTGTAGGATGAGCTGGTCTCAGGTGTGTCATTCTTCTATTAAGTAGTACTGAGTTCAGTCCAATGTGGGGTGTGTGTGTGCGTGTGTGTGTGTGTGCGGGCATATGGTTACATACAGAAAGATAGGCAGCCCCTGGAGGTTCTGTGTGTTCAGTTCTGAACATGCTGACACGGCGCTGTGTCTCTGGAGGACCGTAACCCCGAGCACCACTCACTCATCCCCTTTCACTCTGGAGGCTCTTGGTAGAGTGATGGAGATGGAGCCCCATCCTGATTTGCCTCTGTTGTTCTGATACGTAAAGACAGAGTGGCCAGTTTCCATAAGAGCACACAGAGCAGTCAACTTTCTGGAATTGGTGGCTCACTCTCCCTGGTTCATTTTGGTAGATTCTAATCCACTCTCCCTCTGCAAATGACTGTGACTTCACTGGTTGTAACGACATGCACCCTGGTCTATAGATGTCCCCAAATGGGGCTCCAGGGATCCCTAGCCACCTGCTTGGAGGGGTCCAGCCCAGCCCTTCTCTGCAGGTGCTCAGTCCCCAATCCAGGCTTTCTGTGCCCCTCAGGCTGGCCTGAAGGCCATGAAGAGGAAGTTCAGCTTACAGATGGCACGTTGGTACCCTTTCCTCCAGGCCTGTGGAGAACAATCTTGTTGCCCTAATAGCTTCCAACCTCTCTGCATGGGGTTCAGTTTGGTCTTGCTCACTCGAGCCCCACCCATTTCAGCTGCTGGAGTTCTTCTCTTCTGTTGCAGGTCCCAAAGATCCAGTGGTATACCAATATTTGTTTCCTTAAGACCTCCTAGGCATGGTGGTGTACGCATGCCTGGAATCCCAGGGGCTCAGGAGGCCGAGGCAGGAGGATCACAAGTTCAAAGCCAGCCCCAGCAACTTAGCAAGGCTCTGAGCAACTCAACCCTGTCTCAAAATAAAAATGAATATATGAATAAAAAGGGCTGGGGATGACGTGGTTAAGGGGTTAACTGTCTGTGGGTTCAATCCCCAGTCCAAAACAAAACAAAACAAAACAAAACAAAACAACCAAAACCTCAACAAGACAAGCCTCCATCTTCTTTTCCCTTCCTTCCTCTTTCTCCTCATCCTACCCAAACCACAAAGCCCCATGCTTTGCAAAGGGCTTGTTCTGGGAGCAAGGGATATGTCACACCAAGAAAATCCCCCAATGCCCAGGGCTATTCTCCCTGTGGCTTCTCCAGTAGCAGGCAAGCTGCCTCCAGTGTTTAGAGTCAGCAATTCTGAATGTGCTGACATGGATAATGGTGACCACAGAGTCAATTCGAACCAGCAAGGACGAGTAGATAGCTGCGGAATGCTTCCTGAGGCCCCCAGTGAGGACCTGGCTGGGCCAGTTGGGGCTGGACTCCCCTCCCCTCCCTTCCCCTCGCACTCCATCCCCACACTTCTATTTCGGGGGCTGACGCATGCAGAGTGTGGAGGAGGGAGCCATTCCCTGGGAGACATAGGCTTCCCTCCCTGCTGCTGGTTCATACAAGAGGAGGGAGGAAAGGGTCAGGCTGCCACGTTCCCAGCAGCTTTATGAACTTCTCCCTGGCCAACATTTAACTTAACAAAAGTTCTTTATATTGCTGATTTGTGTTTGTTCGGTTTTTTTTTCCCCCTCCAGTAGCAAAGGAAACTTCCGTAAGCAAAACGGGTGCCAGGAAACGTCTGGGTAGCAAGCCTAGCATTATAAGGGGAGGGGAGAGAGAGTGAGAATCCATTCAATGAAGCTTGAAGAGGACGATTATAATATGGCAATAATGTTTTATAGGCAGACTGGGATTTGTGAGTTCTGGAATCTCTATAATCTGAACTCTGTTTGGGTTAGATAATAGAAAAGTCATTTAGTCCAAGGTGGTTCAAGAAAAGAAGTGATCAGGTGGGCAGCGGGTCTCCCTCCACAGACACAGGTGTGGGGCAGTTTGGGGAACTGGGCTCACACACAGCAGAGACAGAAGATGCACTGGCTCTTTGGACTTTTGTCGAAAGTGGTGCCTTTCCAAGTTCCAAAATCCCTACCAAACTCCTCCCGTCCTCTCCTGTGCCAAGAGGAAAACAAAAACCCCACTTCCTGTAATTGAGAGAAACCAGGTACAGTTGGGAATGACATCTGTGGCAGAAGTGGTGGGCTCCTCACCAGAGACATGTGCACTCTTCATCTACGTGGATCTGATCTTGGTAAGGGGACATGCACTTAACTCTGACCATGGTCTCAACTCTTCCAAAAAAATGTCACAGATACAACATGAGCCATTTCCAGGCTTGGTCCATAAAAACCTCCGCTTGTCCCATCCACTAACTGGAAGTCAAAGATCCCAAGATTCATGAAGAAGCTATGAGAGGAAGGAACTGGATGCCTGTCCCATAAATGCCCACACTGGGCCATTACATGAGAGGGAAATAAACTTTCATGGTAAGCCACCAGGCATTCTGGCACTTCTCCATCACCAGCATTACTGCACAAAATCAATAAGTGGTGTCAGAGGGAAATTAGCAATTAGACACAATGACATAGGCATTAAAAAGTATGTGCCACCATTTATATTTTCTAAAACAACATATGTCCACTTACGTGGTTATATATGCTTAAGATGGCATGGAGACAAAAATGGTACTCCCAGTACCCAGTCCCAGTGGACTTTGGGGAAGAAAACTGGGAGATAGGAAGAAAGAGATGGGAGAGACATTTACCTTTTACTATATATTGTTTCTATTCTTTTGAATTTGTCCTATGAGCATGTATTACCTATTCAAAAGTTACAAGAAAAAAGACAGATTCTGAAAGGATCCAGTTTTCAGACCACTGGGAGAACACTTTCGCCCAGTATTCATCCCCAGGGCCTTTTTGAAAACCAATGGTACAACATGTTGACATTTAAAAATACACAAAATTGTATATTTCTGTAAAATTCAAGGGATGAGAAGAAGTGCAGGTATGCTTCCAGTGCCTCTGAACACTGGGGGTGAACTTTCTCACCCCTCCGACAGTGGCGGGTGACTGCCGGGCCAGGCTATTCCTAAATGTGCGCACTAAGAGGTCCCACAGTCCCCTGAAAAAGGAGGAGTCCTGCGCCCCTTTCCCAGAAATGCTGAATCAGCAGTTCTAAAGCGAGGCCTAAGAAACCAAACCATTAACAAGTGTCTGTTGACTCTTAGGCTGGGTGCACTTGGGGAACGACGTTCTCATCTGTCCATGTGCATCACCTGCCACCCGGATGAGACTGTCACTCTCACCCTTCATATCCCTGGAATACAATGACATTCATGACCTAGGAAACTCAAAGGTGTCTGCTGAGACTCTGGAGATGCCTGTGGAAGCGGCCAGGTTCCCTACAAAATGAAATCATAGACAAGTGTCATTACCCTTGTTAGCATGTGCATTCTGGAGTGCTATTTTACGTTTTAAAATTTACTTTATGAAAAAAAAACTTCATTTGAAAAGAGAAGGGGTCTGGACAACATGCCTGTGCTTCCATGGAAAGCTTTCGCAAGGATTTCTGCTGTGCGGCTCGGTGCTGGGCAGGGAGCTCACATTGGTGGATCCTCTGCTTACGACAAGTATGACTGTTTCCAGAACTGGGGAGCAGGGCATTACCCATAGGGGAATGGTGCACGGGAGCCCAGTGGCTAGAGCCCAGGGCAGCTCCAACATAAGAAATCCCAGCAGTAACTGGTCTGTGGCAGATCACTTTAAGAATGGGGTTGGATGTAAGAGGTACACTGTGCATTAGAAGTGTCTTGAGGAACCGGGCACAGAAGTGCAGCCTGTGATCCCAGCGGCTCAGGAGGAATGTGAGTTCAAAGCCAGCCTCAGCAAAAGCAAGGTGCTAAGCAACTCAGTGAGACCCTGTCTCTAAATAAAATACAAAATAGGGCTGGGGATGTGGCTCTGTGGTCAAGTGTCCCTGAGTTCAATCCTCAGGACCTTCCCCCAACCAAAAAAAACCAGTATCTTCAGGAGCCCAGGCTGGCCCTGAACCATTTTACTTCCTGCTTACCTTGCAGTTCCATCCTGTATCTGAATATGCTAAAATCTTTCAGACCAAAGGGCCACTCAAACCCAGCCTCTCTATGTAACTCAGTCACTAGGCTAGGCAAGCACTCTACCACTGAGCTATATCCCTGACTCTTTCTGTTTTCTTTTGAGGCAGGGTCTCCCTAAGTTGCTAAGACTGGCCTTGAACTTGTGATCCTCCTGTCTCAGCCTCTGGAGTTGCTCGAATTACAGCTCAGAGGTCCTTGCATGGTATCTTTTAATATGCCTCCAAAAAACCTGTGACAGAGGGATTTCTGGGGTTCACCATAGCTGGCTCCTTTGTATCATGGGAAGACTTCCCAGGCTCTCATGGAGTTGACTGGGGGCCAAGTCACCAGTTCTGATCTTTGAGTGTGCGTGGAGAAAGAACTGGCATGAGTTCACCGGTTCTTTTCTCCTGCAGCAGCAAACCTGGGGGGTCACATGAGATGGTGGAGCTTCTGTCAGCCTGGGTCCCTGAGAGACTAGGTGGAGCAGAACCTCCCTAATCTCCTCCCACCACCCTGAGCTGGAAATGTAGCAGGGACATGTTTTGCATAAAGCCAATGAAGCCAAGGGGACACCAGGGAGGGTGGATTTGTTACTGCAGGATAATCTTGCCTTTTCTAATGAATTCAAAGCAACTGGTTTGAAATCTCTGAGCTCCAGTCTGAATACCAGACTTCCTATCTGTATCATTGGTAGATAAGTCACCTTATCCTTCTGAGCCTCAGGTTTTTTCACTGTAAAATGGGGATAATGATTATTGGCTTGTCTACCATTCAGAGATATAATAGGATCAAATGAGTTTTTCCAGAAGTGTTTTGAAACCTGCAAATCGCAGCTAGAGGAGATAAATGTGACTGCTAATTTGGAGCCGTTATTTGAACTCATTGCTGCATCATTCTTAAAAAGCCAAGCAGTCCATTCCAGTGCAAGATCAGAGTCATGAAAAGTCAAATTCTGATCCTAGTTGGAGAACCACTTATCCTAGGAGTGTTGGGGTAGCTGAGTGGTTTCAGAAGCCTCTCTGGCAAGCAAACTTAACTATTTGCCTTTGGCATAAAAAGAAAGGAAAAACAGAGGCCCCGAATGAAAGGCCTGGCACAAAGCCCTCAATCCTCCCGCTGCCCATCAGAGGGGGAGCAGGAGGGAGGAGCAGCGACTGGGCATTCCGGACTCTGTCCCTGCGCAAAGGAACAGAGGGGCGTGTGCACATGCGGTGGGGTGGTGGGGGGCAGTGCAAATCTACTCTCTGTTACCCTTGCAGGGAAGCAGGTATCTCTAGAGGAAACAGCAGCAGCGGAAAGGGCCCTTGCACAGAAGATCCAGAAGCAGGACAAGGATCTGTGTTCCCTGCTGTCACTGACCAAGGGGCCCAGCATCTAATCCTAAACCAAGAGAAGGGCTTCCTGACCCCGGAGAATGAATCCTGAGAACCCCAATGCACATGGCCACGTTCACCCAGCTGCTTAGGTTGTCAGATAATAACAGCTGGCTTTTTTCGAACGCTTGCAAAATGCCAAACACTGACATTTTATATATCAAGGAACTGAAAGCACAGCAGAGTTAAGAAACTTGCTCAAGGTCACACAGCAAGAATTTGGCAGAACCAGAAATTAGACCCAGACAATCTAGCTCTGGACATGTGTGTTCTTAGCCACTGCTTTTATATGGGAAGAATAGAAAAAGAGAAGGAAAATGGAGGCAGGGCAATCTATCACCCCGGTGCTTGCCTTGCAATGGGCTTCGGAGGCGTGACTCACCTAGAGTTCAAGTCTATTCTATCAATGATTGGTATTCTTGCTGCTTTTTATAGCTAGAGAAACAGAGGGCAAGAGAGGCTGATTAACTTGCCCTAAATCACAAAGCCACAAAGTAGTAAAGTTGGAGTCAAATCCAACCTGACTCTACTAGAAAGTGCAAAGTTCCAGGGCTGTACATATATGCAAGATTTGGGGGGAAGAAATAAAAATGCATTACGAAGGTGCTAGAAAGAAAAACTATGGAAGGGACTCAGAAGCCGGCATTTATGGATCCTGAAAAAAGTAACAGCCAAATATGGGATAATACCAATCAATAGAGTTCCCATTATCAAGAGTGCTCTTGTGTACAGGGTTCAAAAGACAGTGACTCAGTGTTTGGACCAAAGAAAAATAGTTGAGAGCATCAGGCCAACTTCTTTCACTCAGCAAGCAAAGGGTTGCTCTGAACGTAGCCAGCTGCTTGTTCTTGTCTTTACATCTCCTCACACTAAGTTATCGTGATCATACACTTCCACCTTTCCTAAACTTACGAATCGCTGAACAAGTGTTGGTTGTTCTGTTATTGTTATTTTGCATCACTTGCTAATCCACAGCTAGAGTGTTCCCCCCACCTCAAGCTCCCTGGGAGCAATGCAATCCTGACACAGGAGCAGAAGCAGCTCATTAACATACCCGTGACTGACACAGAGGATCATTAATTAGGCATTCCAAGCATAAGTATATATGTATAAATTAGCATCTATTCACCATTTAAACTGTAAGCGATTTTTTCATATCTGAATATTAACTATGTCGGAAAATTACTAAGTTTTCCTGAGTCAATTCTACAAACAATACCCATCCTGATAACAGGATCAAAATGTAGAGAAAGGAGTCTCCAGGCAGAACCGGACACAGAAGGGGTCAAATGGGGCAGTTACCCTTCAGCTGTGGCTTTTCCTGGGACCTCATCTGTTTGCTCTTGTTTGTATTTCTGGCTATCGTACCTGTCAGGAGCTTCCTGGGACTCCTTCGCTGCGTGTTACCACTAACGTTCTAGAGATTGCGTATGTTCATTCATTTTTCCTTTCAATAAATACTTACTAGGTGTGGCCCAAGCACAGGAGATGAGATGGAGGATGGAGATGTGAGTCCCCATCCTCGAGGACTTTACAGTCTAGGAGGGAAGACGAGACCTGAAGTGTACGGAGAGCTAAATGGAAAGTTTCCGATGACAGCTAGCTTCCCAAGAGTCTAAACCCTGCTCAGAGAAGGAACAGACTTCTCCTGGTAGGGACAGGACTGAGACTGCTTCGTGGAAGAGACAGCATTTAAGTCAGCCATGAAGGTTGGGAGAAGATACAGATCTGGCAAGGTTTGAGGCACACCCAGAGAGTCACCGGGAGAAGCCAGAGCCGCCTCAATATCTTTACATCCAGGTCTCAAATTTTGCTACTACTACTACTGGAGCCACCAAGCTCCGCCCCCAATTTGTCCATGTGTCTGAAGTATTCATTCTTTTGGGTTGGAAAACTACTAGCCCCAGGGCCACAGTGGTCAGGAGACTCTGTCATCCTCCACATGTACGACCATGATGCCGGAGGCTTGGTAGAGCTCCGGCCTGCTGTGGTTTCCTTGCAGTAGTCTTGGGGCCATGCCAGCACATCCGGAGTTCAATGGTGGCTTTTCCTGTGACCAGTGGCACATTCCACTTCTGCAACATGGCCATCCTGGGTGAGGGCTGGGATGTGCAGCTCTTGGACTATTTTTCCCTGGTGACCTCTTAGGTCTGTGTGGAGACTGAATGGAGGAGCCTGGCCTTCAGGACCTGGACCACGACTAGGTGAACTCACCAACTGTGTGAGTGTGGCTGCTAGGTCTTTTTCAGGGGGAGAGCTAATGCATTTTAACCAAATGTTCTAAATGAAGAAAGGCAGTCAAGTGAGCGCTTGACTCGAATCTCCATGCTTCACAGTTCATGATATCTACCTACAAAAACCATGTAGCCCACAGATCCATGTGCTCAGGAAGAGGTCCAAAGCATGGGCCTTTCCCAACCGCCTTGATTCTATATCTGTGGGCACTCAGGCCGTGGGGCTGCTTTGGGAAGACATCCTTACTTCTCTGCTTCCACAGGGCATTAATTCTTGAAACACCTTGGGTGGGATTCAAGGTCTCCCTGCTTCACACTGGATATTGCTCTATGGCAGAACATACTGCTGTGGTCAATGTCAGACTGTAAGTGTGCTCATGGACACAGTAAGTGGCCAGCTGCGGTCCTCCTGAATACAAGCCCATCCTGCCTCCTTGATTGGCCAGGCACTGAGATTTCAGAGGCACTCTGGGCCCTGAAGGAATGCACAGCTTAACTAGTGTGGACCAATCTGGAAAAACACAGGCTTTTACTGAGGAAAGTAACACGAAGGCTGATTTCTTCCAGGTTCCTAGTTATATATAAAACTACCTCCTATTTGTGTGGCAGATTCATGGATAGCAAATATTCTGTCTTTTTCTAATGGAAGTAGACCTACCTAGACCATTAACACCCATGATTAAAATGGTAAGAAAATTCTTGACTTCTACATCAGTACAGGGAATTAATCAACTGAAAAACTTCATGTTCTATTCCCTACCCTATGCCTGGTATGTAGGAAACAGAGTATTACAAAGAGGAGAGTATCAGTTATGTAGAAAGAACCACAGAGAACCAAATATGTGCTTGTCCTAGAAATTCAGAGGAAAGGTAAAGTTCTTGGTGGCCCAAGGTCATTCCAAGTAGTCTATCTGCAGGGAGGAAGAAATGAAGCCAGGTCTTATAGAAAATGAGGATGTTACATGATTTTCATGATGGAAACATAGCCTGAATCTTAGAAATACCCAAGGCAGAAAGAATCTGAGTTCATCTCAGTAAAAATTTCCCAAATTTAACTGCATGGAAGAAGGAACATGGACCATCTCAGCCTGCGAGCTCTGCAGAAACGTGTCTGCTTTAAGAGATGGCTGGCTTCAGCCAGTGGGTGTGTTTGCCCTCCTCCCTCTCTACCTTCTAAAACTGGACAAAGCTCTTCCCATGGTGGCCTCCTGACAAAAATGGAGTCCTGGATTTCATGTCGGAGCTCCGCTGCTACACCGAGTGGAGCTTGGTAAAGCTTCACAGAAAGAGATGTTCTGAGGCCAGCCTATGGAGACATGTTCCAATTTGAGCCATGGAATGAAAATTACAGGGCAGCCACAGAGGCAAGTTTAAAATTAGGACAAACTTCACTTTGGGCCTCTTAAATCTCAAAGAGTTAGGAGACGAAGCAAAAGAAAATGAGAGAGAGGGAAAAAAAAAAATCTGCAATAAGGACTTGAAAAGCAAAACCCCTGGACTTCTGTCCTTTCCCATGACACCCTAAGCCTTTTGCACTTCTGAAAATTAGCAGCAAGAGCTTTCCTAGTCCCCACTGCTGAAGGCACAGCCTGTGAGGAGATTGCGTATGGAGATTTGGGAAAATCCTAACTGGGAAAGAAGAAAGAAAAAGAAGTGAGAGGACCCATCCCCAGCACAAGTCCTGGATCTAAGTCCCCATCACTCAGTCCAGAACGAGTCCAGGCGATTGGTTCCAGAAGCAGCCACCATGTCAGTTTGCCTCAGTGTGGACCCAGGAGACAGCCCTGCTGGGCCCAATGGAGGCTTCTCGGGGGCTGCCTAAGTTGCTAGCCCATCTACAGTTTTGGGGTTCAGGGTAACACAGAAACCCTCTCAGTGCTTTGCCAACTTAGCAGCAGTGACCACCCTCCCTACAGAGTTGGTCTGGAAGAAGGACATAGGAATCTATACCGTTATTTTCTTCTTGCCTCTGCCAGTTCATCTACTTCTCAAAGCTAGGAAAACACCACCTACATTTCCCTTCTTTTGAGACTATTTTTGACTCAGGTGCTATGTTTGTGAAGAGTTTTGAAACTCCAGGGAATTCAGTGATTCCAAAATAGAGAACAAATTATTCCTACTATTCCTTAAAAAGGGGTAGGTTCCCCTGCACACTGTGTGTTTTCAGAAAGCTCAAGGGTAAACCAACTCAACTCTCAGCAGAAAAACCTTTCATTCGATTATCCTGAAAAAGATACTGAGTATCTGAATGTGGGAGGAACCAGACCAATGCCACCAGGTTTCCAAGGTCCCACAGGGGACCTGCTGCAGCTTCCATGTTCAAAATCATTTGTGCAACTCACTCCCTTGAGGCAGATTATCTGACTTATGCCTTAGTTTCTGGTTCCACATTCCCAAGATCGAGAAAGCAGAGAACAACGAAAGACAGAGAAATGGTTGCTTTCACGCGTGACTTCCTCACTGATGATCTGAAGCATATGTCCAAAGTTGGTTAAAGGAAATGCCCACATTTTGTTATGCCACTCTTTGTCAATCAGAAGTAGAATGAGTCTCCAAATAAAGAAAAACTACCTTCCTGATCGAATGCACAGTGTAAATAAGAAGTCAGACATGTTAGCAGAGGGCGGCTTCTCTGAGTGATCATGTTAAGCCTCCAACTTTCTTGGTCCAGACAAGGAATAAACCAGCTCATGATATCATGGTGCCCCTCCAACAGGTGCTGCCTTTTAGGATACACAGCTCACTCTGTCAGAGCTATTTCAGTTGACTTAGAGCACACCTAGTTCCCCACTTGATCCCATTGAAATATCTGGTGCCTGCTGATATGTTCAAACAAATTCACCAGATCTTGATTATGTTCTGGCAATTAAAGCTATTAAGTCAGTAGATAGACAGCAGGTTATTTCATTGCTGTTGGAAAAAGCTAGCTTTCTTTTCACCCCTTTTTTATGTGACAGCACTGTAATTAGCCTTAATCAAATACTATTTGTGTTCAGTGCTATAACTTTGCTTCCTTAGCCAGGAATCTAAGAAAAAGGGAATCTAGGAAAAGGAGAAATGCAACTCTGATCAAAAAGCAAGAAAGCTAGGCAAGGGGTGTATAGGGACTCTCTGAGCTATCTTTGAAACTTTTCTGCAAATTTAAAGCTGTTCTAAAATAAAGTTTCATTTTCTAAAAAAGCACGAGGGCTGGAAGTGTATCTCAGTGGTAGCGCACCCTGGGTTCAATCCCCAGTAGTGCAAAACAATAAAATCCTAATAAGTATGTAAATAAACTAATCAAAAAGCAACAAAGGGGGAAAAAGAGAGAAATGAGAACCAAAGATGCATGTAGTGTGACTTCAACTGTAGCAGCCTACCATGTAAAAGTAAACTTTAGAAACAGTTAATTAATTCAGAAAATACGGTTCCATTTGGAAATTCCAAGTTAACTCCCTGGGGAGACCCCATGCTTCTTTTTTCCCATGGTAAATTCCCATGGTAAATGAGTTTGCAATGGAAACTAGAGGTGAGTGAAGGGAAAGACAATGACCATAAATAAAATAGATTCTTCTACCATGTACCCAAACTTCCAAACTTATTTCTCTGTGTCTTAAATTCACAACTTACTTTAATATCTCTGGAAGGAAGAGCTTGTTAGGGAATGACCTCAGTGAACCATGGAGACAGGGCTTCTCAAACCTTAATGTACATACAAATCACCTGGGAATCTTGCAAAAGGACAGATTCTTTGATAGGGTAGGTTTGATAGGTCTAGATGTTCCCCAAGATTGTGTTTGTAGGAAGTTCCTAGTTAACACCAAAGCTGCTGGTCCATGGATGTTACTTTGAGTAGCAAGCCTATGAGACTAGTAATTGGGTGAGTTCAATTGGTCAGAAGCAGAATGTCTTGTCTACACTGCTGACAATGAGAATCCTGCATGAACAGCTGCCAACAGATGCACAATTTTATTTTCTTTGGCTAATACCCCTGTGTCGAATTTTCAAAACACTTTGGCAGAGTAGCATTTTATCACAAGGTAGATTGTTATTTGGAGAATCCCAGTAATAGAAGTAGCTCTTTATTCTTGTTCAAAGTATCCTAGTCATGATAAGGAGGAATCAGGGACAATTTAGAAACCAATGATCTGATTTTTACTTGTTATTTTGACTCTGTCTTTTTATTCCTCAAATATTGTATCTGTAAAACATTATCTATTAGAACTAGTTATTTATTTTTGTTGTTGTTGTTGTTGTTCATTAGACATTTACTTGTATGTATATATTACATTCATAGAAAAAGACTCCCAGGATTTTTCTCCTGTGTAGTTTGGTCTTGCTTCTTTTTTTTTGTGGTCCATGAAGCCAGCTGAAGTTATCAGTGTGATGAAATCAAACTGATGGGTTGGGAGCAAATTATTCAGCCATTTTTCTAGAACCTGGCGATGCACATCAAATCTGGGGCTCATCACTCCATGTTGGTTTAACTTGTCTGTGCAGTTCACAATTTTCCCAGCTTTGTGATCATCCATGATTTCAAATTCACCAACAAAACTGTGGTTCACCATCATGGTTAGGAACCCAACAGCAATGTGAGAACGTGGCCTAGTAAGAACCTGCTGTTTCCTCTCTGCTCAGTGCTGTCGATGCTCTTGAGAGATTCCTGCAGCACGGGACGGTGGCGGAAAGAGTTAGCACTAGTAATATTTTGCGATTAGGAAAAAGTGTGATGGAATTCTTGAACCTTCCCCACAGTATTTTGCCATTTTAGGAGATGATGGCAGTTATGTTCCACGGGAGGGACTGTTACAAGATGAAGTGCCACCCTGCCATCTGGCTGATCTCCACTTGACAGGGAGGATTACTTTTACCCCATCCAAAATGGTGAGACTGGTCTATCCATGGCTTTGAATAACAGGAGAACTTACTTCCTGCAACTCGTGGAAAGTACTGTGGGACTGCAACAAAGGCACATCTAATTCTCCTCATCTGTTTTTTTTCCCTCTTTTTGTACAATGACTGAATTCCAAACAATGGATTTTCTGCTTATTCTAGATTTCTCCCATCTCTTGTTTAATTTAACTCAACTGGGCTTTAAATCCAGGTGTCTGACGGCAAATATTTGGTAACAAGATCTCCAAAACAACCACAACAAAAAGGTCCTAGTATACAGTCGTCAATTTTGATGGCGCAAATATGTCCACTATGGCTGATTCCAAGCACCTAGCTTTACTGAACACAGAATTAGGAAGAAATGTGCACAATGACAACCCTGAACAAGTGTTCTCTGGCACATAATAGCAAGTGACCCCAAAGACAGATAAAAAATAACAAACCAAAACCCTGTGCTTTAATAATTACATTGTAACGATTTAGGAGGGGTAAATGTATTCCATAATTCCGAGATGGCCCACCTCTTAAAATGTTTTCATTTTTTTCCAGAACAGCAGCCATCCATAAGCCCTTGTGTTTTCATAAACCAAAAATAACTCCTTGCTATTTTTTTTAAGAGAAGTCTCATGATCTGTGTAATTATCACAAAATCTTATAAAGTAAGCCATTTGGATTTTAATGACACAAACATACCGGAAGATTCAGAATTCTTCTGCATGAACTTGAACATTGAACTCTTCCATTTTTGTGTTTTGCTCTTTACAAGCTTCTTCATGCACTCTGAGGCACGACTCAGCCAGCCTCTGTGGCCGTCTGAAGCTGCAGGAAAGGTTAACACGTCACCCTGTTTCTTACTGTTCCCTGCGATTGCTTCTAAGAAGGATGGTGGCTTCATATCGTCATGTCCCTTCCTATATCTGAGATGATTTGTTTAAAATGAAAAATATACATTTAAAAAGACAGTAGAATAAGAAAAACGCATTTTTAACCAAAAAAGCTATAACATAGGCGCCTTTTTGCTGAACATATAAAATTCTAGCATATGGTTCTTTGATTATCCTTTTAATCTATGTGATTCTTTGTTAAACTGTGTTTTTCCTATTTTCCTCAAGTACACCTGCTTATTACCAGCCAGGCTCTTTTAAGAACACAAAAGCTAAGAAGCCTAGAGCTCGCAGGATGGGGGAAGGGAGGACGCTGGGGAAGAAATATCTGGCCAAGTAATGTAATTAACTTGAAGAAAAACATTTGCATCATGGCTAGCCTCGTGTCTTTTTCCATCAGCAAAAGCCAAAACCAAGCAAACAAAAAGCCACCACCACTCGCCCACCACCTCCAACGCAAATGATTTTGGCAGTGTCGTCAATGTGAAAAAAAAAAAAAAATACTGCTTGAAACAAACCCAGAAAAAAAAAAAAAA
>JAJEJO010004558.1:0-25077 GCA_020662805.1 Glaucomys volans
TTAAGAACACAGGCAACAACAGGTGTTGGCGAGGATGTGGGGGAAAACGTACACTCATACATTGCTGGTTGGATTGCAAGTTGGTGCAGTCACTCTGGAAAGCAGTGTGAAGATTCCTTAGAAAACTTGGAATGGATCCACCATTTGACCCCGCTATCCCACTCCTTGGCCTATACCCAGAGGACTTAAAATCAGATTACTACAGTGATGCAGCCACATCAATGTTCATAGCTGCTCAATTCACAATAGCTAGATTATGGAATCAACCTAGATGCCCTTCAGTAGATGAATGTATAAAGAAACTGTGGTATATATGTATACACAATGGAATATAGCTCAGCCATAAAGAAGAATAAAATTATGGCATTTGTAGGTATATGGATGATGTTGGAGACTGTTATGCTAAGTGAGATCAGCCAATCCCAAAAATCCAAAGGCCGAATGGTCTCTCTGATAAATGAATGATGATGCATAATGTGCGGGGGGAAGGGTGGCAAGAATGGAGGAAGGATAGATAGTATAGAGAAAAGGGAGGGGTGGGGGCGGGGTGGGCGATAAAAAAAATAATAGAATGTGTGACAGATACCATAGCCCTGTGTACATGCATGAACGCACAGATGGTGTGACTCTACTTTGTGAACAACCAGTGAAACAAGAGCTGTACTCCATTTGGGTTCAATGAATCAATAAGTAAATAAAAAAATAAAAATACATATAATGAAAAAAAAAAGAAAAGAAAGTGAAGCAGGAGGCATCACAATACCAGACCTCAAACTACACTACAGAGCTATAGTGATAAAAACAGCATGGTGTTGGGCCCTAAAGAGACATGTCAACCAATGATACAGAATAGAAAACACAGAGAAAACCCCACATAATACAGGTACCTCCTAATAGAAAAAGGTGCCAAAAATATTAACTGGAGAAAAAAATAACTTGATAAATGGTGCTAGGAAAAGTGGAAAGCCACATGTAACAACATGAAATTAAACTTTGCCTCTCAACCTGCACAAAATTCAACTCACTATGGGTCAAAGACTTAGACACTGGTACAGAGACCTGTGACTACAGAAGAAAATGTAGGCCCAAATCTTCACTATGACAGCCTTGGATCTGACTTCTTTAACAAGACCCCTAAACCACAAGAAGTTAAATCAAGAATCAATAAATGGGAGAGATCCATACTAAAAAGTTCTTTTCAGAAAATGAAACAATCAATAATGTGAAGAGAGACACTACAGATGGGGAGAAAATCTTCACCACGTGCACCTCAGAAAATTATTAAATCTAGGATATATAAAGAACTCAAAAAATTTAACACCAAAAAATCCAAATGCCAGTCAATAAATGGGATAAGGAATTGAACAGACACATCACAGAAGAAGATACACAATCAATGAACAAATATATGAAAAAATGTGCAACATCTACAGCAATCAGAGAAAGGGAAATCAAAACTAAAATTTCATTTCACTTCAATCAGATTGGCAATTATCAAGAATGGAAGCAGCATTAAACGTTGGTGAGGATGTGGGGAAAAAGGTGCACTCATACATTGCTGGTGGGACTGCAAATTGGTGCAACCATTATGGAAAGCGATATGGAGTGTTGCTCCTCAGAACACTTGGAATAGAATCACCATTTGACCCCATTATCTCACTCCTCGGTTTATACCCAAAGGACTTAAAATCCACATACCACAGTAACACAACCACATCAATGTTTATAGCAGCTCAATTCACAATAGCTAAACTATGGACCAACTTAGATGCCCTTCAATAGAAAAATCAATAAAGAAAAATTGGTACACATATATGCAATGGAATATTACTAGGTTTTAATGAAGAATGAAATTATGACATTTGCTGGTAAGTGGATGGAGTTAGAGAATATCATGCTAAGTAAAATAACCCAAATCCCAGAAAACCAAAGGTCAAATATTTTTTTCTGATATGTAGAAGCTAATTCACAATAAGGGGGGTAGGGAATTGTTACTTTACATTAAGTAGAGGGGAGTGAAGGGAGGGAATGGGTAATGAGGAAGTAATGATAGAGTGAAATAGAAGTTACTAACTCATATGCATGTATGACCAATGTGACCCTTCAATATATATAATCAGAAAAATGAGAGATGACACTCTGTGTATGATCTATCAAATGCATTCTAGTGTCATGTCCAACTAATTAGAACAAATTAAATAGAATTAAAAAATAAAATTGCCTTTTCTCACCAACCAAAAATTAATGTTTTTTATGAAACAAATAAAAAATTTTCAGTTTATTATATCATTCCTGGAATATACAAGATCAATTTTAATTCATTTTAAACACTTGAGCCTTACAAAAACCAAGTATTATAACAGTAATTGAATGACATGTTTTAATGACCTGTGTCTCGAGGCCTTTGGATTACATTAAGTTCAGAGTGACTGAGAATCTGCAGTCCTGCAAACGGGAGTAAGGACAAGTAGGAGTGCACAGATGCCATGAATTGGCAATCATATTCAGGAACTCATGGATTTGTTTATTCATTGCCTTAAAACCTTTGGAAATTTTTTTTTTTGGGGAAAGTGAATTTCTGTATTAATAACAGGACAAGTTTGGACTCTTTCTTGATATATCCATGAAATAAAAGGACATATATTGATGTTTTCCTAAGCACAAATCATCTGATGTGCTGCTAGAAGAAGCCACAGGGGAATACTTTCCTCATCATTCTGCTATCTCCAGTTTTGAACCATATCACCAAATGATGTACATCAAGTACATTTGATTAAAATTACAAATATATCATAGTATTATAAAGAAAGGTCTATGGTAATAGCCAACCTGACGTACCATTGTTGTTAGAAAGCATCCTGGGCAATGGGGCTATTCATAAATATAAACTAAGAGACATCCTTTGGCACATCCATTCCCAGATGTGCCCATTGCAATCACGTCTGGCACAACACACTCTTGGAGACCAAGGGACAGTACACAAGCTCCGTGAAATCTGTAGGTTAATCTGAGAAACACTCCTCCAAATGTGTCTTAGGAGTGATGCTGATGGCTTGGATCCTCATTGCCCTCTTGTACTATGCACTAATATTTTACTTTACTCACAAGAGAAATCCAAGTTGCCCTCAGACTAAGAGTTCTGTACATAAAGACATATAAATCACAGTGAATTTACCATGAATTTCTGAAATAGGTATATGTGAAGAACCTACATCTGGTGAGAGGAAAGAAGGATCAAGGGAGCAGATGAGAATAGCAGATGATGCATGAAATAATAAAATGTAAAAACAAAACCCCCAAAACTTTGGTTTGGTAGAAGTGATATTAAAGACTGTGGGACCCTCATGGTTAAGACCCCCTTATTATCTGTATCAAGGAAGCAGTCATGTTAGTGTGCCTTTCTGCCTTTGAGAAAATCATGGGCAGCTGTTTGACACATGCATCCTTATATATATTCCCCAATCTAGTGATAACTGCTCAGGCAGTGGACATGAGCTGGATTTCAGGACAGAAGTAGAGAGAATGAGAGGAAGAGAGCACCCCTCTGCAGACCCCCACTGCAAGCTGAATTCTTAGGACCTTCTTTATGGGCGAATTCCAGGGTGAAGGAGTGAAGGGAGCACACCTCTGTTGTCTCATCTGCAGTGTGAGCATCAGCCTGCCCCTCACTTTGGCATGAGATGACAGACAAATTCGATTGTGCACTCACCACATAGCTGTGGATGTGCAGCCTCACAGGCCTTGGACTGTCATTGTCACAGCTCAGTTTCACCACTGTTGCCAACTCTCTCATCCTCCCTTTCTATTCACTAAGGTAAAAATGAACAAAAGGGATGGGGGAGGTCAGACTGGTTCTGCTCCAAGCAAGTGTATTTGGGACTGAGGTTCATAAAGGCAGCTCCCTCTACCTTGCAGCACTTCTTGTGCTGAAAATCTATGAAGAGCACTAGGGAGCAATGGCTGGCACTTCAGGGAAGGCAAAACCATCACACAGCAGATGTCAGTCCTGTAGGCACATCTGCCATGAAATACACAAGCTCCAACAACATGATTCACACAATCCTGGACAATGTTTGGGAAAATGAAGGGCAACTATGTGTGAGAAATAGAGGTGATTATTATTGGTTGCTTTTGGAAATTGTTGGGGTTGCACAATGCAGCTCGGGGTTCACATGCATAGCTATGATATTTATATTACAGCTATTTTAAAATTTCTCCTGAGAGAATCCCCTAGAACCGAAAGTGTTCTTGTTAATAATCATTTTAGTTGTAGATGAATACAATACCTTTATTTTCTTTATTTATTTTCATATGGTGCTGAGGATGGAACCCAGTGCTTCACAAGTACTAGGCAAGCACTCTAACACTGAGCCACATCCCCAGCCCAAAAAGGTGTTGTTTTGAAAGTGAAGGAAAAAAAAAAAAACAGGAAGCCCCAGAGACGCTTCATTGCAGACCCCAAGTTGTCATTACTGGGAAGAACAAGCAGCCCTACAGGAGAGTTGGTTGCCCTGATTGATTTAGTGTGTAAGTTTCAAGTCCTGATTTCTTGCTCAAAAGGTTTGATTTTCCATTCTCATCCATTCTTTGTGTCTTAGTTACAAGAAAAGAAGATGGGTTCACATTTATCTGTTCATGATAAAGACATGAAAAATTGAGTTCAGAAAAAAATCTGAAATTTAGGTACAGTGACAAGGACAGGATTGTACTCCAGTGATCAAAATGTTCCTCTAAACAAAATCAGATTCAAAGATCTCCATTGTGATGGAAATTGGAAAAGGTACCTTCTTTAGTGACTAAAACATTAAAGACTAATGAACACAAATGAACACAAATATTCTTCCCTCAGACTCTCAAGAATCATATTCCTTGATGTTTTGAAACCAGTAATGGGAAATTACCAGCTTGATCATTTGACTTTTCAAAATATTTAATGTGCATCCAATTCTCCTCATCTTGGACATCTGATTTGACATTTTCTAATTGAATGAGTATAGGTAAGGGAATTTTTAATTGGTGAAATTAATTTGGATCTGAAGACTTCATGAGAAAATACAAGTAGGTACTTTTTAGCAATGTGAATTCCCCTCTACAAAATGACATTTTGTAGAATATCATTTCCTTTTAAAGATTTCAAAACTTATAATGACGCAAACTATAGAAGTTGCTTACATCAACAATAGTTCCATTTGATTTATGAAGATGATAGAAGCAAAATTTTAAGTACTAAAATTGTTAAATTAATACTTATGGCTTACCTGATAATATCTATACCAGGATATAACATTTAGAATCTCTATATGACATACCATATTTAAGTTGTCTGACTAGAAGTCAGAAAAAATGGAAAACCAAATTTAATTGACATTTGCTATGAAAAAAATGACTAATTTACAAGGATATAAATTAAGGATGCAAGCATTCATAGAAGAATATACCCCCATTGCACCACATGGAACATAGTGCACTAAGCTGATTGGGAATGTTGTACTTCAAAACTCTTCTGCATCTACTGGAAACCTCACTGGTGGGCTCAAATTCCCTCCTTACACAGTCTTTCTTGGACCCACCTGCACCCTACCTCTTCATCTGAGGACACAGTGGCACTTACCTAGATGGTGAGGCATTGGAGGACTGTATGCAGCTGAGAAGAGCACAAACAGTTGTAAGTTTTAAGGACAGGGTGTCTTAAGTCTTTCTCTGTGGGACTGTAATTTTAATATCTGTAGACAGGTGACAAGATCTCACTGGAGAACACAGAACTGTGGCTTTCCCAGTGGAACATGTCATCTATCTCTTAATTTTACTTTATTCCCTGATGGATAAAGGTAAACTTGGGAGAGCTGGGCTCCAAACTTTTTTTTACAACTACCCTGGACACATCAGAAGGGGGATCTTGATTGGAATCATATCTCCATCATGTTGAAAACTCCAGTTACTCTCACTCTGATCCTAAGATCAAATTAGTCCCAACCCATTCCATAATATACAATGCCTATACTTTGGGTGTGTTTTTCCTGGTACTTCCCATGGTTTCCTAGTGGATCTGAAGGTCCTCTCCATATTATATGTAATGGGCCCCTCTTCCCTAGCTTGTTCCCACATGGATCACCTAGATTTTGGGTACTGCTATTTCTGTATGCCATCTTTTCCAATCTGGCAGTTTTTTGACTCAAACTCTGAGTAAAATATTAAAATCAATCTGAAATGAAATGAGAAGTAAAAAAGTAGAGACATTCCTGAAGGTCACAGGTTGAGGAGGTAAGATGCAGATTAAATGAAGTGAGAGCTGAGGCAGATCCTGAGATGGGAGTCTGCTCCAAGGAAACTGCACGATCCACTCTCATCCTCACTAATGGAGATGGGATGCCTGTACTTTCTGGGAGAAAGCAGGTAAAATTAGGATCACTCTCCTCTGTATTATATATGAAGTTAAATAAAGCTTTATAGACTTTTTTATTTTAGGTATAAGGGAGTGAAGGGAGGTGAAGTAGTATGGAGATAGGAAGGGTAGTAGAGGAAAACAGACATTATTACCTCATAAACATAAAGGACTGCATGACAGATGTGATTCTACGGTATGTACAATCAGGCAATGTGAAATTACAGTCCATTTATGTATTCGTGATTTATCAAAAGTATAAATGCATTCTACCATCAGGTACAACTAATTAGAGCAAATAAAAAATTAATTTAAAAGCAGATGAAATGGAGCCCTGTGACCTGGAGTCAAAAGAAAGTAAAATCACTTCAAGTAGACCCAATGCTGTTCCAGATGTTTGAATCAGAAGATAACATTTTATCAAAGCCGTTTTCTACTAATCTCTTTGAGATTAGTAGAGTGGGCACTCTCCCTAGTGCAGGATTTCTAAGGTGGGTAGGAATTGCCATATGATATGTGTAGGGAAGGCTCCAGAGGTGTGAAGAAAGGGTGATATATGTGAGTAAGCTGGTCTTTCAGAGGTGTGTAAGGAGATGTCTCTAAGGTGTGCAGGTAGTGTTCTCTGAGGGATGTATGGGGGTCTCTGGAGTGTGTAGGGAGGGCTGTCTGAGATAGGTAGAGGGGGACCTCTGACATGGTCAGGAAACATGATGAGGTGTGTAAGAAGGCTCCATGATATGAGTGGGTGCTCTTCCTGAGATCAAAAGGAAGGCCATTTGAGGTGCATAGGGAAGGGCCATCTGATGAGAAGAAGGGGCTCCCTGAGGGGGAGTGAGGGTTCTATGAGCTGAGTGGAGGGGCCCTCTCCCTTTAGAGAAGGCTTGCAAATGAGTAGAGTGAGGACACATGGAGGTGGGAAGGGAGGGCATTATGTGGTGTGCAGGGAATGCTCTTGAGTTGAGTACTGAGGGCTTTCTGAAGTGTGCAGGGAGTGCTTTCTCAGGTGTTCATACATGCTATGAGGTATGTCAGAGGGCTTCTTGATGTCTGTGATATCTCCATGCAGTCCTGAAGGAGACCACTGAGGTGCACATGGACGGCACTCCGTGGTGAGTAGAAATGGCTCAGTGAGGTGTACACAGAGGGACTTATGAGGTGAGTAGTGAGAGTTCTCTGAGATGAGTAGGGAGGAGAGAAATGTTGAAGTGAGGGATCTTGGTAGTGTGTCAGGAGGGATTCGTGAACAGTGAGGTCTATCTCAGATGTGTCCTTAGTCTGTTCTGAGGTGTGTTGGAAGGGCAATCTGGGGTATGCATGGAAGGTCTGATGTGAATGGAGAACTCCCTGGGGTCTGTAGGGCAGACTCTCTGCAGTAGGTAAAAAGGCTCTTTGAGATATGTAGGAGGAATTCATGACATTAGTGGGAGCGCTTTCAGATGTGAGTAAGGAGGGCCATTAAAGTCACATAGGAAAGGAGGTTTGCAGTGATGGCTTGCAAAGGTGTAGAGGAAGGACTCACTGAGGTGTGTCGTGATGTCCTTCTGAGGTGTACAGGCTGCTCCTGAGGTAGTAATGAGTGCTTTCTGAGATGTGTAGGGAGGGCACTCGAGCTTTTGTAGGGATATCTCAGATTTAGAGGGAGGGTCTTCTGAGGTTTGTAGGTAGGCACTTATGCCATGCATAAGAGGGCTGTGTTGTGTTTGTGAGAAGGCTCATTAGTGTGTTTGGGAGGTCCACTTGAGGTTATTAGACATTGCTCATAGAGGCGTACATGGAAGGCATACTGATGTGTTAAAAGATCTCAGTGAGTTGTGTACAGAGTTTATTCTGCAGAGAATAGTAAGAGTTCTCTCAAATTAGTATGGAGGACACACAGGTGTTGAAAGCAGGCCTCTCTGAGGTGTGTGGTTAACGATTTCTAAGGTGAGATGAAAGGCTATTTGAGGTGTTTAGTGAGGGCTTGCAAAATCTTCTTCCCTTCCCCCAGGTTAGGGAAGGGGATAGGGAGGAGAGGAAAAGTATAATATGTCCCTTTTAAGATTATGTACAAAAGATTAAGTCAACCACTGTTACATTTCATCACTGTCAGTATCTACATTCCATTTGTATAAAAAAATGGGTGATGGCATCTCCAAGCTGCTTCCTGCAGAGAGAGGGTGACCTTTTGGGGACATGATCCAAAGTCCTTATTTTCTTTCAGGTGAGGCATAGATCCTTCAGGGTGTTCAGCATCACAGCAGTTCAGAGTTTCATGGTGGCAGTTGACAGATGAATTGACAAGGCATACATAAGGCAAGGTTCCTGCAAAGATACAGTGAGAAGAGAGAAAGCATTGCTTTCTGTAAACAATTAATACAAAAGCAATTAGTATTTCAGCCAGTCTCTGAAAGGCAGGAGAACATTTTATTTCTAGAGTCTTCTGTGATAGTTAAATTTTGACATTCACACATAAGTACCCTTTATTTATAGCATACAGCTTTGCTTATTTTTGGTAGAGCTGTCACAAGTGTACATCTTAAGTTATGTTAAAAATGGTTTTTCCTTTTAAATATCCATGTAGTACTGTTGTTTGCTCTACTCTTCTACCAGGTTTTTTTTTTTTCTATGACCAAGTTGTTCAAAATCGACCTTGTTCCTATCTACTGCTAAGTGTCAGCTGAAATTTCTCAGAGACCCCTCTTAAGAATGTGTGTGGAGCCTCTTGGCTCTTTTAGCTTCCTCTACCAGTGGTGCTATCTGTCAGGATGGGTCAGAGTCTTACCCATCATATGCTTCTTCTCTTAGAACCATCAGGGACATTTCTCTCTCCAATGGCTCTCCTCTTTGTAGAAAGTACACTGGCTAACTTCCTCTTTTCTGGGATCATCTTAATCTCCCTGAATGCAATTCTCGGTGACTCACCAGAGTGGGGGAGCACCCTTACAGTGGACCCATCCTTCTCCGGGTCTTGGCTGTCCTTAGAGGGCAAGGGCCACATATTGGCTGCATATTCCTTGGTGATATCTCTTCCTTAACTTTATACTCAAACTTTTTTTAAACATGCAGCCGGCCAGTTTCCCAAGACTTTAATTTAGAGTGATGGGTTTTTACATTAGAGCCACCCCTTCCATTTACTGGAGGTCAGTATCAGCGCTGGATTTAGCCTTATATTGTGTCTGTCCTGTAGGTGATGACTAATTATCTCAGATTAGCTCAGTTTGTTCTATGAGAAGTACTTCTGAGAAACATTTATAGGCAACAGTTATAAACTTTAAAGAAAACTGCAAAATGAAATTAACAATAGCAAAAACATATTCTGTTTGTACAATAGCTATAATCCAAGCCTGGGACATCTAGTACTATGATGAATGGAAGATAGAAAATAAGGGTGGGAGAAAATGCAGATGTAGGAAAGGATAATAAAGACAAAAGGAATTCATTTCTAAGGGGATTTCTGCTACTGGGAATAAAACCTGGTTTAAGAGTCCTCCTTCCTCAGTGAGCTCCATAACTCCATAACTTTAACTTTAAATTTTTCCCTCCACAACTTTATCACATGCTGTTTCAAATAGAAGTGGAGAGAGTGGACATCCTTATCTTGTTTCTAATGTAGAGGAAATAATTTCAGTGTTCCCCTGCTTGTTATGAAAAACACAAAATCAACATCATACATAGCCTTTATGAGGTTGAGGTAAGTTCTACATGAGCCTAATCTATTGAGGATTATTAATATGAATTGGCACTAAAATTTTTCAAAGGCTTCTGCATCTCTTGAAATGAGCATGTGATTTTTGTTGTTAATTCTACTTGTATGGTGAATTAGTTATTTGCACAGTTTGAGCTCTTTTACATTCTGGATTGAAATAAACTTGATCATGATATAAAATCTTCTTAATGTGCTTTTGAGTACAATTTGCTAATATTTTATCAAGTATTGTTGCAAGTATAATCTCAGGGATGTTGCTCTTTAGTTCCCTTTTGCTGATGTGTTTTTACCTGATTTGGGCACCAGTGTAATACCAGCTTCATTAAATAAATTTTGAAGAAATTTCTTTCCTCTTTTCTTTCATGGAGTAAATTGAGAAGCAATTATTTTTTAAAAAACATATTTTTTGTTATAGACACAACACATTTTGTTTATTTATTTATTCATTTAGTTTTTGTGGTGTTGAGGATTGAACCCAGTGCCTCACAGGTGCTACACATGTACTCTACAAGAGAGCCACAATATCAACTCTGATTAATTGTTCTTAAAATGTATTGTAGAACTCAGCTAAGACTATATTTGTTTCAGGCCTTTTTTCTTTTGGATGGATTTTGAAAAACTATCTTTAGCTGGACAGAGAGGTGCATGTTTGAAATCCCAGTTCTTCAGGTGTCTGAGGAAGGAGGATCACAGATTCAAATCCTCAGCAAATTTCAAGGGCCCTGAGGAACTTAGTGAGACTCTGACTCAAATATAACAAAGTACTAAGTTTGTGGCTTAGTGGTTAATCACACCTGGGTTCAATCCCTGGTACCAAAATACATGTTTGCTAGTATGCTATAATTATGTTAATAGTATATTCACTCTGACATATTCATGTATGTACATAGCAAAATCTGAATAGTCTCTTTCCTTAGTGCCTCACTTTTCCCTCTCCTCATCTCTCCTCATGAGCCTCTACTCTGCTCTTCTTTTTTTTTTTTTTGGAAATCTTTCTTTTCCTTGCTTCATTTTTCTTTCTAGTTTTCACATATAAGTGAAAACAATTGATCCTTGATTTTCTGATTCAAGCTTGTTTCACTTAGCATTATGTTCACCGTGTTTGCTCATTTCAAACATGACATAATTCTATTCTTCTTTATGCCTTAGAAGAATTTGTTCAGCTGTGAAGAGATATGAAGGTTGATGCTATGTCCTCTCCAGACATTGAATCTGCTGATGCCTTGAATTTCACACTGTAAAAGTTTGAGAGGTTTATAAGTCATCAGTCTACTATAATTTATTATAGCACCTTGATCAGACTAAGGGAATGCACTATCTCACTGTGTTGTCACATTGTAAAATTAGAGGTCCTTTTTTAAAAGGACAATCATTCCATTTGTGTAGCTCCACCCCTGTGACCTAATAACCTCAAAGGCCTCACCTCCTGTCATCATGTTGTGGGGTTAGGAATTTACAATGCAAGTTTTGGGAGGATAAACATTCAGACCATAGTAAAATGTGATTCCCTTTGTTTGCTCAGGGTATCATGTAAGTGCCTCATGCATAGACCTGAGGGCAAAATCCTGAAAATTCTGAGGTGCAAAACTATCTGTAGCTATGAACCCATAATATCAGCATCCCTAGGTGATTAGGGCCAAGAGACCAACTGTCAGGTCAGTGGGCTTGAACCTGTGCTGGGGAAGGAAAGTGAGGATGTGGAAGAGAAGGAGGATGATTTTGCTGAGATTCCAAGGCAAAAATTAGATAAAATGTGCTTTGTATGCTAAAAAAACCATATAGTTGGATGGTCTTTTTCATCATTTGGGCAAGGAATCACATAGTTTTTATCTTAGAAAATGAGGGAAAAAACCTTTGCTTTCTGTAAGATCACCTGCATCAATCTCTGTCTATACTGTTGTCAGAAAAGTATGTGGATTCACTCCAGTGTACACCACTTTCCCACTTCAGTTCTCAAATTTCTCTGACACCCTCCAGGTGCAATTCCCATATTATTACCAGATCATGTGTGCGTAATGCAGCAATTGTTGGTCTCCCACTGCATATCAGCTTCCCTAAGTATTCAGAATCACCATAATACTATTCGTTAAAATTTAGATTCATTGCACACAAATGTGTTGCTACTTTCATTTCTGTTTGTGCATGAAGTAGAGTCACACCATTTGTGCAATCATACATGTACATAGGATCATGATATTTCTCTCATTCTATTTTGTTTCATTCCTGGGACTGGGGCTGTAGCTCAGTGGCAGAGTGCTTGCCAAGCATGTGTGAGGCACTGGGGTTGATCCTTAGCACCACGTTAAAAATAAACACAATAAAGTCATTCTATTCATCTACAACTCCAAAAAACCTTTAAAGCCCAGAATTACCATATATTATTGAGAATAGCTCTGAAGTATAATATCATCTTGAGGTTTTCTGGAGTTATGTCTTACTTGGTTTTCACTCGAACATGCCTATAATCTCAGAGGATCAGGAGGCTGAGGCAGGAAGATTGCAACATTGAGGCTACCCTTTTTAAAATGCTTATATTAAAATTTATTTTGAGACCAAAATTTAAATCCCATCATCGAGGTGATCTTATATCACATAGGTGGTTGGTCACAAAAGAAATATATCAAGTTAGAAACTGCTTCTCTTACACCCAAGTTTATGTGTTTGCTCTATTTAAAAAATTGCTATACACATATGATCTCATTGAAATCAGATTATTTTCCTTATTTTACCCCTCCTCCTTCTTCCATTCCTCCCATCTATGTGACTTGAAACACATCTGTAATGATGTCACCTAATGATAATTCTGGCTTCTGGACACCTGGTTTTGTTTTGGTTTCTGTCCCCTTCCCAGATTTCCACTATTCTCCTGTACATTTTGAATCCTTTATAAGAGCCTTTAGCATTTTTATAATAAAATGTCATTAGTTTTCCATGATGTTAGCACTATTTTTGAAGGGATTTGGTCATTGAATGACATGATGAGAAGAGTCTCTGGCATAGTGTGGCTCAGTGATTATGAGAGGTCCCCGATTACTCTGTAGGAAATTACATGTTGTTCTTGCCTAGAATGTCCTTCCCTTTGCCCTTTAGCAAGCTTCTAATCATCCTTCAATAACTAGCTGAAAGTAACATATTTCCTAGTACCTACACCCAGCCCATCAGACCCTTTCTCTGGAAATTCAGAAGCTGAGATAAAGGAAGAACAGAAATCTTTAAAGTAGGGTCATGAAGCAGCAGCATCCACGGAGAACTGTGGAGGGGTTTTGGACTCTGCGGTCACCTGGCTCATCCCAGCTCATCCTTTATTAATCTTTGCCCTCTGGTTCCTGTGACCTATCCAGTGTTCTGTAACACAATACTTTTATTTAGAGCACCCATGTTTGTCCCTGCGTCTTGCAGCCCCAGGGCTGTCCTGTTCCCCCTGCACTGAGTCAGCCTGTCAGAATGAACAGTCATGACACAGAGGTCACTATAGAGGCTCTACTGCTGAGACCCCACATTAAGAAGGCCATGGTCAGACACCTATCCTGCATCATTCTGAGAAGTTGTGGACTGTCTGGTGAGGAGAGCACAGATGAAACTTTTTTGCCAAAGATCTGTGCCCATCCTGTGCTGGAAGGCTAAGAGAAGGTGCTGAATGCCACAAAGCTAGAGAAAAGCTAAGGGAAGATCCTGTAAAAACACACACACTTTGAATCCTGAATAGGCTCCTCTGCAACAGGGCAGGGACCATGTTATTTGCTTACCCATATCTGCTCTGCTGGCATACTCTGCCTGACATACTGATGGTGATCAGAACATGCTCAGCTTTATGGTAATAAAGTATTATCATCATCTGCACATTTAAATGGTGAGGGTAACTGAGAGGTGAGCAGAGTTGCTCAAGGTCATCCATTGCTGATTTGGTTTCCGACATGACCCTATCTGCAATTCAGTCATCCCTCAGTCTAAGCAGTGTCTGAGACCACTGGGCAACACTGCAAGACCCCTTTTTTCCCTTTCAATTGGAGTTCTCAAGGAGATTTGAAGCAGTCAGGTGGGTGAGAAGTGGCAGGGTTACTAGTAAGATTGAAGAGCCAGATTGATCAAGAAGAGCAGAGCCATTAGGGATGCTATTAGATGTGGGTGGAATTGGGCCAAGTCAGACCACAAAAGTTTTCAGAGCTAGAGGGCAAATGCGTGTTAGATAGAATGTATGTTAGGCCAGAAGATGAGGAGCCAAGTGGCCAGAATAGAGTGGAGGAAGTGGGTGAAGTGGGTGTTGTGCCATAGAGCAGAGCCAAGGGGAGCCCAAATGCTGGGCAGGGCCTAAGATGGGAAGTTGACTGGAGTTGAAATGCTGGGGAACGCGAGTCCTGTGGAATGTTGTGTTGCCGAGTGGATCCCAGCAAATGGTAGGAGATGGCAGACCAGAGCTAATTGCAGCGATGAAGGCCAATCCCCAGTTGCAGTGGGCAAGGTATGGCCTCAAGGAAGCAAGTGGGAGAAGCACTCAATTCAGGGCTCCTCAGATGAACTCAGTCTGGGAACCACCAGCCCAGCAGGTGAGCATATGGTATGATGTGTGCACTTGCCACAGGTAAAGGGAGACCAGGGAGCCCAGAAATGCACATATGCTTTGGAAATCATTTTGTATATCGCTGTGGGCCAAATGGGAAAGCAGGGCCCTTGGTCTTCGTCTACCCCACACGTGAGTTCAGAGTCTTCTGCTGGAGCTTCACTTTCTCACTTTTACAATAAGGCAATGGAGGAAAGAAGACACCATGGTGAATCGTTCCTTAGTTCCTCCCTCTCACTGGATGCTGTGACTTTCCATGTATTCAGGTGTGTTGAGGTCCATGGGGTTTCTGGGAGGGGTCCTGGAGAAAGTCTCCATAGAGACTTTGTTTTGGGGGAGCACAAATGGTCTGAGGCATGCTCAGAGACTTCTTGTGTCTGTTGTGTACATGGTGTAACCTGGAGGTCCAGTGAGGATGAGCATGTGACATGGCTGTCACTCACTGGAACTTAGTTCAGATGCCACACTCCACCTCACTCACCCATGGTGTGGGGCTTCCTGGTGCCTAGGCAGTAAGACAAGCATAGAGTGGGGAGGTGACCATGACCCTTGCCAGGGGCAACATTGGGGGACTCACTGCATCTCTAAAGCAGGACAAGGAGCAATGCCTGCCTCTCAGGCTGGTGTGAGGCCAAGCACAAGTTTCATGATTCTCTCAAAGACAGTTTAGAATCAGTGACTAGGGGATCTGCATTTTGATTTATCATTTAGTTTTACTTATGGAAATATACCACTTTTGTATATTAAAATTTAACTAATGTGTGTGAAGCTCTGTTCTAGGCATAAAGGACACAGGTGGGAACAAAACTGCAAGGAATCACTGCTTCCATTCTTGTGAGGGCTCCTGCTCCACTTGAGTGGCCGAAGAATCAGGCACTTAAATTGCATGAAGCATTAATGAAACCCCAGTTGTCTGTGAGCAGTTCTGCTTCCGCAAATGTTGACGTTTGGACATTAGAGGAGCTCACTGAGGAAAGTGTAGAAAGCAAGTTTTATTTGAATAATAGTAGCATAGACTTCTTCCGGAATAGTGAAGTGGGCCATAGCTGGTGTCCTGGTGTCCCAAAAAGTGAGAGTATCTTGCTGCTTTTATAAATTTTAGGTTTTCTATGTTCTTCTGCCCCTTCCTCCTTATCACTCTCCTTCCCATGTAGACCCCAAAAATGTGGGTGTCCTGACCAAAAGCTGAGAAGCAGGTGGACTGGAAGGGCCAAGGTAGTAATCCAGGCAGTAACTGCACAGGAAGCAGGAATTAGCAACTTTTACTATCCCTTGCAGGGAAGGGCAATTCCTGGTAAGGTTACCTTAGCACCAGGAGGAGCAAGAGAAAGCTATGTAGGTAAGAGTAGGGGAAGTGCTCTGGGGGTATTGACATTTCATAATTTCTTACCATCTTCTCTGTTTGGGCAACTTTATTTTCAAGATTCAATATTTTGTCTTCATTGTCTGAGGTTCTGTCTTCCAAGTGATCTAGTCTGTTGGTGATGCTGTCTATTGAGTTTTTGATTTGGTTTATTGTTTCCTTCATTTCAAGAACTTCTCTTTGGTTCTTTTTCAGAATTTCTTTCTCTTTGTTGAGATGATGTTTTGTTTCCTGTAGTTGCTCTTTCAGCTGCTTATTGGAATGGTCAATCATTGCCTGCATTTGCTCTCTTAACTCATCATTTGCTTCTCTAATCATTTTAATCATGTGTATTCTGAACTCCTTTTCTGGCATTTCTTCTACAATGCTGTCATTGGATTCTATTAGTGCAGAATCTTGGTTTGTTTGGAACACTTTCCGCCCTTGTTTCTTCATGCTGCTCATATTTCTTCCCCTCTAGCAATGCAGAACTAGGGTATTATATTTTCTGCCCTATAGGCTTGTAGTGACCATATAGTTCTCTGAAACCTCTTCTTTAAGGGGGATCATCAATAATAGCAAAACCCAGTACAGACAATATGCATCTGTAAACCAAATAGCCACTATGAAGGCTATTGTTACAGTAGTCTTTTAATTACAACATTGTTACAATATTGTCATAATAAACAGAGAGGATGAGTTCAGTTATTATCTACAGTATAACAAACAGATTTGCAATGAGGGCTGCATTCTCTAATAGCAGACAAAGAGCATGGGGAGAGTAGGATGTAACTCTTAACAGTGTAAGAAAGAGTATGAAGAAATCCTAGATCATAGGAAGAGTGAAAGTTTAGTCAAAAGAAGTTGGTTGATCGCATGAGAAAAGTGAGAAAAAGCCCATGAGGAAACAGGTAATCAGAAGGAAAGTGGAGAGCAAGAAAAGTAAAGAAATAAAAATTTAAAAGCTTTCACAAAGGAGAAAAAAACCTACACTATAACAATCATATACTATTCAAACCTCCCAGTCTTTAGTAGCCTGAGGCATGAGAGGTACCTGATGAAGAGTTTCCAGTCTCCAGTAGGTATCTCAGGATGGGATTTTCCCCACCTAATGAAAGTTTCCCCTTCATGGATAATCCAAGATGGCTGCACTGGCTTCCAAACGTGTTGGCAAGTGGGGAGATGCAGCACAGGGCATGGGCGCTGAGTCTGTGTGGGGTGCAGTTGGTCAGGCTGGGCCCCTGGAGGTGGTGTGGTGTCAGTCAACCTGGGGTCCTGGAGGTGGGGTGCTGTCAGTTGGGCAGGCGGTCTCGCAGCTCCTGGCTTTTTTTTTCACAAAATGGTGGCAGCCACGTGTAACCATACCTGCTGGTACTGTAAGGGTGAACTTCCAGGCAACAACAGGCAGCTGGCGATCCACTGACCATCTGCAGGCTCTGCAGGCTACTGGTGGACGATTGGCAGATTAACCTCAGATGGTGGGTGATGGGTAGGTCAAAGGCAGGCGATGGGCAGGCCAGAGGCAGGCAAACAGGCAAGTGAAGGATGATAGGTGGTGGTCAGTGAGCAATCTGCACTCAATTGTAGTCGCTAGGCTGGTACACTGTGGGGGATCGAGGTGGACAGATATGGAAACACAGGGGATCAATGAGAGGAAAGACAGCTTCATGGAGAAACAGATTTCTCTCTGTTTAAATCCTGAGTTACGGAGCTACAAGGAACACAACCTCCCTCTAGTCCACCATCTTGAATCTCTCGGTATTGACATTTCAGTAGCCCAGAGAAGGACTTAAATGTCCCATTTAAACACCTCCACTTTTATGAAAGGACCTCATTACCTATCTACACTGACTGCCTATCTTGAATGCTTACTTCACTGACCTCTTTAGGCCTCTGATCTCATGTTATGATCCATGACAATGCTTCTCCTTCTCAGTTAATCTAAAACATACCCCTCATCATGTCGCTTAGCTGCCCCGATTTCTTTCTTGCCTGTGAGGTAGAGGCTTCCTTCAGGAGCTAGCTCTCCCCTGGCCTATGTCTCCAGTTGCATCTCTCCATTCCTCTATTTCAAGAACACAAGTCTCACCCCACCAGTACATACTTCTCTGCCTGATGGAGGTTTTTCCCTTGTAAAACATTCTATCTCCTTAATAGACACTAGATGGTGGCCAAACTCTACTTAAGAGTTTTTATAGTATCCACCAGTGTCTGCTTATCTATCCGCTGACTTGGTTAATGGATGTTTTCAAAATTAGAAAGATTTTCAGTACTGGTTTTGCAAGCGGCCTGTATTTTTTTTTCATAAAACTCTTAATTAATTTTATTAATGGAATTATTCTCCAGCTATGAAGGGGAGTGTTATTACACTCACTACCAAGAGAGTGTTCACTGTCATCCTGGACAAGATGATAAACATATAAATAACAAATACATATATTTTTTCTCACAATTTATTCAGACATGAGGAATAATTATATGAATATAGCCATGCCTCTTCTACAGGTGTTGTTCTTGGGAAACCTCAGGAGACTTTGCTAATCTTGGAGGCAATTCATTCTTTTTGATGGGTTCTGTTTGTTATAAGCCAAAAAAAAGAATATACATATTCATAATATGCCAAGTGTTATCTCTCTTGTTTTTCCTATCTTTAGCCTAGTGAAGAATCAGTGCTAACTTTTTAGAAAAAGTACCCTTTTAAGTCCCTGTGATAGGAGGATTTGTGGCCATTTAGCTGAACTTCTATGGTGGTCATGTGTATCAATAGAATATATATTATATAGCATGATTGTATAACTTAGTAACAGAAGAGTAAAAGTGGTTAAACCTGATTTATTATGTATTTTAGTTTACATATAATTATGTTTATAATTTTGTGTATGTATGTACACACATTTTTTGTTTACTTATAATTTTGTCTCTAGAATAATCAGAGATTGGTGATGGATGGGGTGTGGGTAAGGGTCCAATGACAATTGCTAAATTTTTGGCTTGACCAATTGGGGGGGTTATTGTCACACAATCCTGGATGGGGCAGAAATAACCACATGAGGCAGAACATAGATCAGTGGTTTTGAGGAAGTCTTTTGTGATGTTTGTGATATCTACCTGATATCCACGTGGTCAGGTCTTAAGAGGAGAGGGCAGGGAGTGGATGGAAATTTCGAGGAAGGGGGATGTGGGAATATTGACTGCTGTGAGACTGAGGGTGAAGTAGCATGAGAGTGAAGACAGAGAGGCCCTAGGAGCCTTAATCTAAGCCAGGGACACAACTATATTGAGAGATGGAGAGGAGGAGAAGTCTGTGAAGGAGAGAGACAGTGAGGGCATTCAGTTAGGGAGATGGAAAATCAGGGTAATTGAATAACATGGATTTCTGGGAAGAGATGATTTTTAAAAGAAAGGCAGTGTCTCTTGTACTGAAGACCACTTGGAAGTGAACTAAAGGTGACCAAGGAGGGACCATTAGATTTGATGCCATAAAGTTTTCTGATGCTCTCAGTGGCACCACTGCCATCACGTGGTGGGAAGTGGAACCAACTGGGTGATCTATGTAAGAACAGATGTTGACATAGTGAAGGCAACAGCTAGAGATCATTTTTCTGATTTCAGATACTGAGATGAAATGACACAATGACATTGGTTGTCCCTGAGATGTGGGGAGGAAGTCATTCCAGAAAGTGCACTTTTCTCTTGTTTGTGACTGCAGAAATCTCTGTTCTATTACTATGTTCACTAGGTATACACTACAGTTGATTGTTTTTCAAATCTGGAAACACAATAGTGATTACTGGAGACTGGGAAGGGTCCTGGGGTAGGGCATGGGAAAGAGAGGAAGCTGGGAAATTAGATAAGATCACTGAGCACCATGCATTCAGAAATGTCATGTTTCATCTCATTGATATGTATGATTAATATGTGTTAATTAAAAACATGTGGAACTAGTCATTCTCCAATCACTAAGGGATAGACCTTCAACACTGGGGTAGGAAGTTTATATTCTTATCTTATACTTTACTTCCTGCTTGTTAAAATGATCATTTTCTGTCATCTGTGAAGAGAACAATTTCCCTTTTTTTCTTATTTACCATGATCTCCAACATAATGGTAAATATTGGACACACGTTTTGTAGGATGTGCCTTACATAGTGTTTGGTGGTATTTCTGTGTGTGTGTGTGTGTGTGTGTGTGTGTGAGTGAGTTTCATGCAAAAATAATTTGTGTTGGTTAAATGATTTTGGAAGGACTAGCAGAGATTAAGTGACTTCTTGTCACAGCATGATGGGCACCTGATGGTGACTGAAGTCCTTCAGGAGCTACCATTCATACATGGTCAAAGTAGTTATTGTCAGGTTCATCTTTTGGGAAGTTACTTCTGTTCCAAGTCACTAAACCTGCCCACCCTAAAAGGAGAAGCATAGTAAGTTCCACTTGCAGGAGGGGATGCTGTACATCTACATTTTTTTCAGCTTTTCTGTAATAAAGATTTGTCTGTTCTCATCACTTATTATCTATGTAGTCATATATTTATTTAAGACTGTGAACATATGTTCCTTTGTTGCTCTTTGTTATTTCAGTGTTAATGCTTTTGATTTTCCAGCTCCTATTCTTGCAGCTTTGGCTCTTTGAATATCTTTTACCCTAGTTCCTAGGTCATTTGTCAGACATCCACATTTGGAAAACTTTCCTCTCCTCCTCCTCCTCCTCCTCCTCCTCCTCCTCCTCCTCCTCCTCCTCCTTCTCCTCCTTCTCCTTCTTCTTATCCTCTTCCTCTTCCTCCTCTTCTTCCTCCTTCTCTTTCTCTTCTTCTTTCTTGTTAACTGGTTCTCTTCTTCCTTCTATATTCAAGTTCATTTTGTATTTACCTTACTGTTTCCTAAATTCAGCCATTTCTCCAGGGAAATAGACTCTTTTCTACTGGCATTTATTAGGGCCAGCTGTGTAATTTGTTAGTCCCCCTGCAACATGAAAACAGAGTCCTTGTTCAAAAAAGCAGTTTACCATTGCCAGTAACATCATGAAATAGAAGTCAATTTCTTTCTTCTGTGATCTCTTCACATCTCATGGTGCATTTTACATTCCTTTATTGAACTTCTCATTACAGGAAAATCATCATTTGAAATTATTAGTAAGACTTTTAACATTTTTAATTTTGCATTGTCAATTCTAAATGGAAAATTGCAAGAAGGCATATTTTATACTTTCCACACCCATGGTGAGTTAATTCATACCAGAGCAGTGAAAACCAATGGAGTAGTTTAAACTGCAGTTTACTGACTCCTCACAATTTCTACCATTGATTTGTTAGTGAGTTGGAAAGAACTGAAAGGAACCTGATTATAGATTGCCCTGGTTTCTCTTTCCCTTCACATGCTCAGCTGGAGAGGTAGGCTAACACAGTTATATGAGTGACAAAGGAGAAGACAGGGGTCCTTGGTTTTGTGAAGAATGTGCTGCCTTCTTTCTGCACTTGAATCTAGTTCTCACTGGACCCCAGAGTGTGGCCTTTCTGGGCTTCAGCTCCCTCTCTGTTTGTTTATTTGTAGATAGGACAAACTAGGGACCCTAGTCCCTCTCAATTCCAACATTTTTTGGCCGACTCATCTTCTGTGCTGATGGAAATTAAAACTCCATAATATGCATTATATGGCCAGATGCAGTATAAATGTGGTTCCATGTATGTGCTGTGTTCATACATGTGGTCCATTGTCTTTAAATTCACATATGAAACATAAGAACAAAGATACAATCAATAAAAATTCATGGTAGCAGTAGCAGGGTATTCAAACAAGGACAGAGCCACTTTAAGCTGGATCCTGACTGTGTAGGAGGAACACCATGGGATGGGGCTTCTCTCTCTTTCTCTCCCCACCCCTCTTTCCCTCCCTTCCTTCCACACAATTAAGAACACTCAGTAGTCTATTTTTACTCAAAAAAGTTTGTAAGGGCACATTACATTATTGTAAATTATGAGAAAAGAATTATTTAGGAAACATCTAGAGGTTATTTATCTTATATGGTTGAAATTGCATATGTATTGAAGAGCAGCACCCCACTTCACCCTAACCCAATACTGTGGCAAACTGCATGGTTTTTGTTTCCATGATTTTTTTGTACCAGGGATAGGATCTAGGAGCACTTAACTGCTGAGAAACATCCTCAGCCCTTTTTGTATTTTAGTTAGAGACAGGGTCTCAATGAGTTGCTTAGGAACTTGCTAAGTTGTTGAGGCTGGCCTCAAACTCACAATCATTTTGCTTCACTCTCCTGTGCTGCTGGGTGTTTCCATGAATCTGACACTTTTAAATACCTAATGGAAGTGGTATTATACAGTGTTTGTCCTTCACTTATCATGACTTCAGTCTTTTAATACTGACTTCAATGTCAGGATTGAAATCTTTCTAAGGGCCAAACAATACACTCCTTTAATTACTCATCTGCTGTGAATATAATTTTTGTCTATACCTTGGCTCTTGTTGATGATATTGTTATTAGCATGTAAATGGTGATATTTCCTAGAAATTCTGATTTCAGTTCCTCTGGATATATAACCTGAAGTGAGATGATGTTGACATATGGTCATTCTGCTTTTAAGTTTGGTGCAAATTCCATGCCGGTTTCCATAATTTCTGTAGCATTTTACATTTGCTCCAATAATATATGAGCATGACAGTTTCATCATACCTTCTGCAGCAGTTTTTTTTTTCTCTTTTGTTGATAATCATCATTGTAACAGGTGTGTGGTGATACTTCAAACTGGTTTTCTTTTTACTGTTTCTCATTCACAATTTACAGTTGCCATTAATTTGTAGGAGGCATTTAATTTTTAGATACAATGTAATTGTAATGAATCAATTTGAGTGATAATTATAGTCATTGTATTTTGACATGCATTTCCTTGATGATTAGTTGATAAAGAGCATCTGTGGACCATTGGTATGTCTTCAGTGGAGAAATGTCTCTTGGGATCATTTGCTGTTTTTATTGTTGTTTGTTTATTTTTGGAACAAGGTCTTGAACTCAGGGTGCTTAAAAATTGAGGCACATACCCAGCCCTGTTTATTTTTTATTTTTGGACAAGTCTCACCAGTTTTCTTACAATCTCACTAAGTTGCTGAGGATGTCCTTGAACCTGTGGCCCTTCTGGCACAACCTCCAGAGGCACTGGGATTACAGGAAAGTGCTACTGTGCCCAGCTCCTTTGCTGGTTTATATTTAGGTTATTATTATAGAAATCTTGGGATTACTTATGTATTTTGGAGACTTTGCTCTTCTCAGGTGGTATTTGAGAAATTTCTCCCATTCTGTCAGTTGAATATTTTCTCTGTTCATGCTTTACTTTGTTGTGCAGAAGCTTTGGTTTAATAAAATTTCACTTATTTATGCTTTTGTCCCCTGTCCCTTTGGTTTCATAGCCAAGAACACATTCCTAAAGCAATGTTGTGCAGGTTGTCTTCTGATTTTAACTTTCTATATTTTTCTGACAAACTTATTATGTTCTTTTTTATTTAGATTAAAGCATAGTAACTTCATCTGCTTATGGAACATGGCATGATATTTTGATACATGTAACACTGTGTGGTGATCAAATCAGAGTGAAGATATTATTTGTCATCTTAGGAGGATGGGGGGAGATTGGTAAATGAGGGTCCAATAATTTCTTCTAGGAATTTTACAGTTTGGAGTTCCATGTTTACATTTTTATTTCCATTTGTACTGATGTTTTGGTATGTTGTAAGAAAATTTCGTATTTCTTTCTCCCAATGGGTATATGTGGTGTTCTCAGCATGATTTCAAAAGGAGAATATGTCTTATTTATTGTACATTCATGGCCCCTTGTCAAAAAGAAATTGAGAGCACATGTCTGGGCTTATCCAGTTTTTCCCTGATGTGCATTGGTCTCTGTGCTGCCTCTTGTTTCAGAGCCATAGTGTTTTACTTATTATAGTTTTGTAATATATTTGAAATTAGGAGGTGTGATGCTTTCAGCTTTGCTCTCTCTCAAGTTCACTTTAGCTCTTGTGGGTCTGTCTCAGTCCATTTTTGCTGCTACACCTGTAAATCACAGATCAGGTAATTTATACGGAATACATATATATTTTTCTTAGTGTTGCAGGAATTTCAAAATCATGGCACCATTATCCAATTATGAACAACAGAAGTAGCAATGTTGTCAAGAATGCCAGGAAAAAAAGATGTAGAGAAAAAATACACTCCTACATTACTGATGGGACTGAAAATTGGTGCAACCACTCTGGAAAGCAGTAGGGAGATTACTTAGAAAACTTGGAATGGAACCATCATGTGTCCTAGTTGTCCCATACTTTGGTATATGCAAAGGACTTAAAATCAGCATACTACAGTGATGTGGCCACATCAATGTTTATAGCAGCTCAATTCACAATAGGTAAGCTACGAAAACAACCTAGGTGCCCTTCAACACATTAATGGATAAAGAAAATGTGTTATGTGTACACAATGGAATATTAACCATAAGAGAAAATGACTTCATGGCTTTCTGGCAAATGCATGGAGGTGTAGACAATCATGCTGAATGTAATAAGCCAGTCTTAAAGAAAGGAAAGGATGAATGTTCCCTCTGACATTTAGATCTTAACACAAATAAGAGACAGTGAGGAGTAGAATAGAAATTCATTGGATTAGACAAAGGTAAAAGAAGGAAAATGTGGGGGAATGGAAATAGGAAAGACAGTAGAATGAATAGGATGTAAATTTCCTATGTTCATATATGAATACACAACCATTGTACATGCACATAATGTTCAACTAGAAGAATGAGATTGTAATTAGAATAAGTTATACTCCACATATGTATAATATGCCAAAATACACTCCCCTGCCATGCATATTGAATAACAGCAAATAAAAACATAAGGACATCAAAAGAGATTCCATCACGTTATAAGGAACTTCTTCCTGCAGAAAGAGACACACCCACCTGAGGAATGCATCTTGAATTTGCTGTGGCTTCTTCCTTCTTGCACTTTTTCTTCCTAGTCCCTCAGCCTATTAGAATGTGCTGCCCATATTCAGGGTGTGTCTTCCCCTCTGTCTGTTCTCCACATGACAGTCATCATTGGAAACACCCT